>PRKT01001140.1:37738-91828 GCA_003671525.1 Saccostrea glomerata
ACCCAAATCTTTGTTCATAGGATTTACATGAATTATCACATTATATCCTAATTAGTAATTAAAATTACATCTTCTGAAATAAGTTTTCTTATTGTCATATTGTTGATCCTTATGTGCATTTGATACTTGTGTTTTACCTCCTTCACATCTCAAACTTTAATTATTTTTTATATACAAGATAACATGTATTTCTGATCATTGGTATTCATGTCAACTTTTTTAACCTACATTATTGGAGAAGTGATTGTTTGAACAGAGTTACTGAAAAGCAGAAACCATAGTTATATTTGTTAATTTTCTCTACGTAATTTGTAATCATTTCTCATTGTTAATGATTGTTTTAACTGAAAAGGACAACCATTTCAACTGGCATACGAGTAAAGAAAGACATTTTTAGGTTAAATCTGTCATATAATAAAATACTACGTTTAATAATTCCAGAAATGTTGGTTGTCAAATTTGTCAAGATATATCTTTGTAATTGTAAGCAATACCCCAATTTTCCAAAAACAATTTAAACTTGTGAAATAGCAAGTATTATGAACTTTATTGTTCTGTTTACTTTAAGTAAGAAAGTGTATTTTAATTATTCCACTCAAAATATTGTGTTCTGGCACGAACATTTAATGACTTTATATTACTTAAAGAAAATTCTGTGTTGCATCAAGCTAGGTCACTCAATTTTGTATCACAAAGGTTTAGACAAACTGTACTATATTATGTTGTTCATGTCCAATTACCTGGCTGCTTCTTTTTTCATGTTAGCTCATATCATAACATTATTACAATAAGGCCGAGAAATTTTGATTTTGGTAGCTGTTACTTGTCATAATTATGTTAATAGTAGGTCTCTGTGACCTATAAATAAGATATCTTGAAATATGGAAACTCCTGACTAGCTGAGGCCTAGTGCTTAATCAGAAATTCTGAAAAGGGGTAACAAGTTTGAGGTCAAGGAAGGGGCCCACAGCCACAATTAAGGTCATTCGCAATGTAGTTTGAACTTTATTGGGTTCTTCCCTGGAGTTGAAGAGTTCCACTAAATGAAGGACCCATGTGCAATACTTTTAATGTCTACATATGGATTTGTACAGCTCTTCTAAAATAATTTTTGATGAAAAAAATGTTCAATTTATGTTTTGTAATTTTTAAGCATTTTTCATTGAATGATGCAAAAATCTTCACAATTTGATATCTTTTCAAAACCCCTGGTAACACATGCTGATTTTTTGTCTAAGAACATGTAATGGTATTGTAAGTTTAAACTTAGAATATCTTGAAAAATCATCAGTAGGTAAGGTACGTTGCGTATGTCCTTAAAACACTAATTTATCAAATATTGCGTATTTTTGGACTCAAAATGGAGGGGGCCAGGGGCCCCTTTTAATTCCGCCAGTGGGCTCATGACTAGAATATACTAGACCTACATTCATCAAACCGGGCCTGGGGGCATACAACTTATATTAGAGCTTACTTTTGATCTCAGTATCACTTTTCCACTATATAATTATTCCTCAAGTGAGACTGGGATTAAAAGTTAGCCCGTCTAAGTTTTATGTCTACCAGGCCTAGTCAATTACTGTTTCTTACGTTGAAAGGATTAATCTTGAAAGTATCTCATCTAAATAACAGTGAACTTTAATCATGGCGAAGTTTACATTACAAAGATGAAATTATAATATCCCAAAAACCTCAAAAACATTGGAGTATCCTTTGAAAAAAAATGTTAGATTGAAAAAAAAATATTATTTCTCAAAATATTCTTTACAGCTATTTATGATATATATATATATTTCTTTTGTGTTCTCTCATACATGAAGCCTCCGTCTAACAGTACTTTCAGTACTTTGATTTCATTATATACATGTATGAGTATTAGGAAAAGTTATTGCCATAAGTAATACGTATCATAGATAAAATGACTGAAAGAAAACTGTGACATATTGTGTAGAACCAATCAGATAGTGCATTGCATTAGCATATTATAATGAGGTATAAGATAGCGATATAAAAAATTGTAGAAGGTAAAGAGGTAAAATTTACCCTGTCTATCAAATAGTATAATAAAGAAAGGAAGTGGCTACGATTTTTATGAAAGTTTAATGTCCGATGAGGAATTATATTCCCAAAAAGTAAGACAAGAGTTTCCAAGGCAATTGAACACTCCATTATTTCAGTTTGTTCATTAACATGTTCATAAACGTAAAAACTATAAGAAATGTGAAAACGAGACTATGTATTTTATATTTCAATATGACTGTACCTCGATCTATATTGAGAAATTCAATGTATTTTAACTTCATGAAAAGATGTACACATTTGACTTGACTTTCTGAATCAAGAAAATCCTGTTCATATGACTTCACGCTCTCAATTTTCACAAAAATGCATAAAATAAAGCTAAAATAGTATATTTTGTATCGATTAAAATGCAACCAAAAAATTTACGGTGTCTTTGAATAAAAAATTCACGCTAAATTGACAAAAAAAAAAAGATACTCACCTTCAATTAACTATTTTCAAACTGTTTTCCCGTGGGTATTCATTTCATCTTATTTTATTTTCTTCTTTATAAAAACGTTGGTATTCTATTATTGCAGAGATATACAATTTTGACTCGCTTATACTGTACTCTCTAACTGTTAGGAGTAATTTATATTTCACGAGAAAGGGACGCCATACATTTTTCAGTAAAAATACATAACACGGCGTTAGTCGTTTAATTTCTTTTAAAATTTCACGTTTTGTGAATAGTGCACAAATTAGAAAATTAAGTATATGGAATACTTTAATGGGAAATAAAGACAAACGAAGTGTAGTTATTTGTTATTAGAAATTATATTGAAAAATAATAACGCCATTGTGCCCTCTTTGTTACCCCAGCAGTGTTTGTCGTGTGATTTAAAACTTATTTGACAACCTTATGAATTAGGTTTAATAAACATAAATCCACAAGATACTGATGTACAAGTAACAGTTACTCGCATAATGCGCCGTTGCTTTATTCTTTAGTTTTTATAGAAAGTTGCACGGAATACCCGATTTCGCGGATTCAACGATACCCTAATATCGAGTATTATACGCGATTTCACGGATAATACTCGATTTCGAGTATTCTCTCCGACCTGTTTAACAGAGCTATAAAAACGAATTTTGAACATGAATGGGTCAAGTCTCCATTCTTCGTGAACTCTTAATTGATGTAAACGTAAATGTGAAATCTATTTCATTTGTCAAAAAAATGGAATCTGAACCCATTCTATATGAAAATCGAACTTTTCTGAAAAAATGTACGCTACAACAAACCCGTTCATTCAAATCACACTGAAAGACATTAATAACGCATATACTTCGTAGCGTAGTGGTTAAGGTTTCGTCAAAGGTCAACATGACTGAAAAAATATTTTTACAATAGCTCCAAAACTGTGTGTGGTATAAAATCAAAACGTTTACAGTTATAAATACATCATTGATTAATAGATATAAAGTATCGCTTGATAACAAATATTTCTAAAAAGATATTTTTTAAGAAAAATTGTATCAGAAAATGTGTATATTTAAAGAAAAATGCGCCTGCTTGATTAAGTCTTTTTTGTGAAAACCATCATTGCATAAATGATATATGGTTATCATTGAAGGGCAAGTTGGACATGAATGGTCTCTGAAAGGCTGTTTTTAAACGCATGCCATATATAAAGACAAGACCCCTATGAAATACACTATTTGCAATGTACTTTCACTTTCAAGTCTTATCATTTGGACAAAATAAACAGGGAAAACAACTTTCCAGAGGTTATCAAAGTCCAACTTGCCTGCATTGATAAACATATTTTGTTTCTGCAATAAAGGTTTTCACTAAGAGCGCGGAATTTTTTTTGAAAATATATGCATTTTTAAGAATAATTTTTCTCAATTAATATTTTTTTCCAAGTATTTTTTTTATCAAGTGATTCTTGCTATCTATTAATCAATGATATATTTATAAACTGTAAAATTTGAACTTTATACCCCACATAGTTTTGGGGCTATTGTAAAAATAAATTTTTGGACATATTGACCTTTGACGAAACCTTAAAGCGGTTGGTATAAGACCAAACCTGCGCTATGGAGAGAGTTCGAATCATACGTGAAGCTTTTTCTTTTTTGTTTTCAAATGTCATAAAAACATGAGTAAAAAAATAAATTATTTAAACAATAAAATGCAGAATTTGATGTGTAAAAGATTATATAAACCATAAAATTTTGAAAAAATACTACTTTTAGAATTGAAAAATGTCTTTTTTCAGAGCGGGGGATTGTCCTCGCCTTGTACGCCTCCATTCTTTTCCAATTATTGCAAAAAATATATAGGTCACCATATTATTTAAGATGCAAAACATAATTAAACAGAAGTGTATTTGAACATAAAAAATAACACTTTTTTGTAAACAGCATTATGAAAAATATGTAAAAACTGGTTAAAATGCACAATTCTGATGCTGAATGTTCCTCAATACTTCCTACTTAAAAGAAACTTTTGAATTGTGAATTCAGGTAAACTATTTTACAATAAAGCAAATTCCTGAATGAAGAGACCTTAGACGGAGTTACTGCCCTTGTCAACATTTTTTAAAGATTGAATAATTTATTAAATATAAAATTTATGCATTTTTTAAATTCTTTAACTTAACAAAATTCATCATTACACCTATTGTAAAGCATTCTTCGAAGAGATATTGTTCTATTAGGTATGAATTAAAAAGTTGGAGGAATCTAGGCCGCCTGAAAGAAAGGGATAGATGGATCCGATGGATGGAGATACTTTTCCGAGCTAGTTGATTTGCAATCAAGTAGGTCTATTAAATTTGATCAAAAACATTCAGTCTACGATTTCAGTAACTAAAGGCATATTTATGATGTAAAGTCGGAGACACTGGCGAAGTACGACAGCGCCGATAGAGGTGTTTGTCAGCTGTTCGTGGCGTGATTGCAATGCTTTAGTATTTTCCATCAGATTAACATATTTATCGTGAGTAGAATTTAATGAAAAATTATAGTTTTAGCCTATACCATGAAGATTTAAGGTCTACCAAAATTAAGGATAAAACCTTAACGTTAAAGTTGTGCAGCTGACAAAAGATACATAAAACTTGTAAACAAATGCTAGTTTCTATTGGTATATTCTCTATGAACACAAGTTAAATCAATCGCCAAAAATGTATGAAGTACTTGTTTACTTTGTAAATAAAACAGTTATTTTACTTGCTTATTTTGTTCATTTTTTACGCCTATACATGAAAAGCAAGTCCCTAAAACAAGTCATTTTATATTTATGTACCGGTATATATTTTGGCGCCGTGTGATTACGTCACGTTTTGACCTTTGCCCTTTGACAAACGTCATACAGAACTGAAGATATTTTCTCTCTGTATGTTTATATAATGGAAAGATATCACAAATACATATATTTTGATATTTGCAGATTAACGAAGTTAGGAATGTTTATTCACACTACTCTCGTTTTTCAAGTCAGATGAGTAGAAATGGGTATATGCCATGTAAAGGGGTTAAACGCGTAATTACGTGAAAATAAAGTTCTCGGGAATAAAACGTGAGTTACAGTACATTAGGTATATACCACGAATAAGCATTAATATCTCCATTGTTGCGTCATAATACCGCTCTTGACGTAAAGAAATATAGTGCACACTGTTTTGTTTTAAAAATGACAGTTGAACGGCGTAAATTTATGGCAGGTCATCATAAAAATAATGTAAATATAAGAAATGAATTAAATTTTTGAAGATTCATGAGGTATATGAACTACAACGCGCTTCATGAAATATGCTGGCGTGAAGCGTCGTAGTTCATAACCTCATGAATCTTCAAAAATTAAATTCCTTTCTTAAATGTTTAATTTACTGTAAAGGACTAAAAATGACTAGAGAAGGATATGGAGATAACGAACAGTATTCAATCTCAAAATCTATAAAACACTACAAAATAAGAGCAGAGCAAACACGGACCCCCGAAACATTAGAGGTGGGATCGGTTTCCATGGAGGAGTGAGCATCCCCTGCCGACCGGTCACACCCGCCGTGTGCTCCTTGTCATGATCAGGATATAACGGAAAAAATCCGTCGTCAATTCAGTGTATAAATAATGGACTAACAAATGGTATGAAAAACGTCAGTCAGCATTTGACTAAATAATAAATGGTATTTGCTGACAAGGTCATTGTATGGACCATAGAACTTACGAAATGATGACTTTAAACGAGACTGCTGATATTCTTGTTTCATCAACTTGCTTGTCGATTTTTTACCTCGTTTTAGAAATAGTTCATACGTAGAGCATGCTCTTGCGTATCGAATCAACTGAGATATATATACTCCGTATGCAGGTGATGAAGGTATATTGCTGCATAAGTAAGGGAAGTTGACGATGGAAAAGTTAAAGTCATCACGTTTATCATATAGTTTGGTTGTTAGATTACCATTAGTGTCTTTTTCAAGTAAAATATCCAAGTATGAAACAGAAGTCTCAGACTCTGTGGTATCTTTCATCTCAAGCTCACCAGGATATATCGTATCGACGTAGGAATGGAAATTACCATTGTTAATTGACAATACGTCGTCGATATACCTGAATGCCGAGTTGAAGGCCACAGCAAGTGTTTCCTCCTTTTCACACATAAGATTTTGCATAAATTCTCTTTCATATAAATATAAAAATCAGTCTGCTAGTAACGAATCGCCATTTGTACCCATGCAAATTCCAATAGATTGTTGGAATACCTGGTCTCCAAAAACCACATAGATATTGTCAATAAGAAACTCAAGCATCTTCTTGATGTCAAATTTAGAGTGCTTATGAGTGCAATCAGAATCTGTTTTAACAAAATAATTTTGCAAATGACCAATGACGAGGTAAGTAAATTTACGAGTTCCATTTAAATTGAAGAAGCAGCTGTCAATGATATCAAAAAGAGTATATTTTGGCCCCTTAGAAATCAACAATTATGAATGATATTCAGTTATGCTTAATTGATATTTATTTTGTAGAAGAGATTATATTAGAAATAGTTTTCACATTTATATGCATTCAGTGGCTGTAAATGGCATGAGAATTAATGCTATTTTTGCTATCTAATAAAAAAAAAACAGCCAAAAAATGCCTTTTTCTTGATGTTTTTTCTTATGGGAAACATAGTGCGCAGTGTAGAACATACATAATTTTTCTGTCACTCATTAGTATTGGATAGATACATCTTTGGTAAAAAATATTAAGTTTGTTCTAGGCCGCGCTCTATGTTTTGTGGAAGAAAAACTGAAATTAAGCAGTTTTATACAATATATTCTAAATGGCGGGAAAACGTGATCTTTTTCTCGCATTTTAAACATATAGGGTGGCCTTTGAGTAATAATGTTTTTTAATATTGAATGTTTCTTTAGAACAGCGTGAACTACCCCCAAAATGATGTCTATTAAATTTGCTATGTGTCTTAAAGTCAATAAAACATAATCAATGATAATTTGTTGAATTTTTGCGAATAAACAATGGTTGTTATATGTCCTTGTTGCCAAGGACGGTACCCATTTGTAATACTCATTATATTATTTTTGTTCATTGAAATCCACCCGTTCATGTGTGTATAAAAAAGGCATTTGTTGCTCTAAATTTCACACATTTCAGCTAATATATTTTTGGGATATTGACAAGATTTACAGCTGCTTCAATGAAGCGTTTAATTTCACTCTAGTTTACTGATTCTTGACCATTCATTCTTCATACAGTGTCTCGAATAGTCCTTGTTTTCCAGCTTCCCACAATGAAACCATGTGATAAAAAATGGTCACATAAACTGTTATCAATTCACTAAAGATTCAATAATGAGGGAAAGTCAAGCTTAATGTCATATGATTTCTGTGATTTATGTCATTGAGCTAGTGAACAGACCTCTTATATTAAGAACTTCCACATTGTTAGATTTAATCCTGAAAAGTTATTTCACCCACACAGACTTTAACTTCTCAGCTGAAAAAAAACATCTAGGCACATAGAATCAGATAACCCCTTTTTCTCAACATTATCTTAACTAGCCCTTTAGTTTTAAAATGTTCATTGAAAGTCTTATAGCTCCCAATTGCCCACTTTTTAATACAGTATAGTTACAAGAAGCTTCCATATGGCCAGGTGAATTAAGATTCAGGCACATAAAAACAGGGGGAGGAAATATAGAATATGTTTCAGTTGAAAAGGTTTAGTGAAAGTATGCATATACCCTCTCCCACATTTTGTTACAGTTTTGTGTGAAAAAAAACCTCAATATGAATGGACCCTACCACCACCATGAGCATCTTTTTGGATAGGGGATTTGTCCGAGATTTTCAACTTATAATATCCTTCTTTTCTGCTTCAAAATATTAAAACATTCCAAATTATGGTCAAAATGGAAAAAAATACCAATTTTGTTTCAAAATATGATGGTTTGATATGTTCTCAATATTAGCAATAGTAACTTCCCTTACCTTCACAAATACCATCATTATATAGACGCACTTAAAAAACGCTTTTTTCAATATTCTAGGATAATATATAGTTTTTTAATTATGATTTGAATTTTATATGCAAAATATTTCTTTAGCACTTACATGTAAGTATCATTGATTGATTAACTGTTTGTTATTTAACATTCTTCTCAAGAATTTTTAGCAAATATGGAGACACCATCACTTGCTGGTAGAGGGCTACAAATTCTGACCTATACTCGAAACTTGCGGACATTGAACAGTGGGGGATCTTTGTCGTTCCAGCACCTACTGAGAAACGGGACATCGGTTTAACGGTCTCATCAGAAGGGCCAGCCTCAACGTCCCACAGTGGGGTTAGATCCCGCAACGGAAGGATCAACTACAAACGCAAATCCAAATGTGAGTGCGAGGCAGCTCCTTGACAAAGTGCTGTGACAAGGATATAGCCTTAGTCCAAAATTCAGTCTCAACAAGTCCAATTTACCTGCTTCAGAGCTGATATACTACTAGATATACCGTATAGTGAAAGTTGTATTAACTAAAAAAGCTTCATTTATTTGAAAAAGTGTACCCAAAGAATAACTTTGTACATATCAAAGGAGGTCAAAAATGTTGGTTTGTATAGGGAACCAATTGAGGACTACATTTTCGTTGGTCCCATATACTAGCAAAAATTGAAACACATGATCCTCGATAAAAATCACGCCCGAGCCAAGGGACCGAAAGCTGTACTGACTCGACAACCTACAGAGGGGCGATCTCGAGATGAAGGCTTGAGATTTGGGGAGATGGAGAGAGATTTTTTCATTGGATATGGAGCAAGGTTTGTGTATTTTATTCAATGAGTGAGAGTTGGACCTTGTTAATGTATTGTTGAAGTGAGGTTTGGACATTGTTAGTATTAACAGAGCAAAATTAAATTGAGGCTGTCCTAATGTACATGTATATGTGTATTAGAGGTAAAATTAAACATAAAATATGATAAGTTGATACAAGGCTAGTTATTGTTTTAATTCACAATAGGATTAAGTTTATATGATTTGAGGGCAAAGTTATTACATTACGGATATTATGAGATTCTCCCATCTTGCAATTTTGTGTTGTCCCTGATATTTTATTTTAATTTGTGACATTTAATAATATATTAGAGCATGCTGTTGTTGGAGAGATTGAAGATATCCAGTGTTGCTTTTGAGGTGGACCTTTGCGGTGAATGTGGCCTTCTGGGATACTCGGGCTCGTATGAGTTCTGTAAATCTTCAAGACGCGTGTCCACTCTTAAAATGCCGTACGCCTGTAAACTTTTATTTCAGGAGTTTTAATCAATGAACATTGCTAAGAGACTTTCACTCAAACTTTACAATGAAGTATAACATTCAGGAAAAACAACTCCTGAACTTGTTGTTTGTATTGATTTTGTTGACTCAAAAATAAAATGTGATACATAAAACAGTGTTAAGATTTTTGTTTAGGTTCATAAAATTGAATGCCATAAACATTGATATGTTATTATTGTTGTCTAAGAGAACTCTTTTCCTTTTATTCTGGATTAAAACCTGCTGCACACCAGAACGATGTGTGATTGATTTACATTCGTCAGGGGGTGCTCTCTCCTCTTGAATACTGTTCGTTATCTCCACATATTTCAGTTAGGTGTAGACCAGAGAAAAAATCATCTAAGCACAAACCATTCTCTATAACATCTGGCCCCCACATATGGACCAGGTATTATCTGGTGGATGAAACTGATTATCCCAGAATGCACTACATAGGTAGAGGAGATCAGATATTTATACAATAGTACATGTGTACAAGTAAAGAGAGGAGGACATCTCATTTTGCTGAGGGGGCTATTTTGCAGGTGTGTGATGCAAGGCCTCATACTAGCTTGGGCTAGCATGTTAAGCAGTTGGCACAATCAGTAGAGCAATGATCGGGCATGCCAGAGATTCTGAGTTTCAAAACCAAGTGGAGGGACCAACCTGTCTGTGTTAGAATTTAGAAAATAAAAGGTACCATCTTCAATATCGTGTCCTGTATCAACTTTAGATACCAGTATCAGCCAGAGGGCTGAGGGGCTGATATTAGTGGATTGTAGATGCAGGATGTGGTACAGAAGGATATGTTTACTATTTTCAATTATGTACTTATGTATAATATTTGAAATAAATGTAACATAGAGCACACGTAACGATCTGAGCTTATACATATAAATTTAAAATGATATCAATGATTGTGATAAAAGTATTTTAAGATTATTAATAAATAATTTTTTTTACCTAATGGTGCATTGTAAATAAATCTTTTTCTTTTGTTATATTTAAAAAGAAAAATTTTAACTAACTATTTGTATATTACATAGTTCACAATACAAATCTTCATTAAATGTACTAAAACTCTTTGAAAGCAGAAAAAAGGATCTCTTGGTATAATTTTTTGCAGTGTGCAAATCATAAAGGTCATTTGGCAAGATTAATATGTTTTCAAACAATTGAAGAACACTAACGTAGAAAAAAGCAGTTTATTCTTTCCATATATGTCGAGGAGATTCAATTATTTCAAAATCTTTAAATGATTCATCACTGCCTTCAGGTATTTGTAAAAATAAATATCAAGACAATATGAAACCCGGCTATGAAATTATGTGAATACAACAAACATTCAATTCATGCAGTTTAAAGTTTTTTAAGCGGTATTTAAATCACTTGACAAGAACACAGGTTAGAAGATATAACTGAACCAGGAAGTAATATTGCTGTCAGCCGGGTGCCATGATGTATCAGGTCAGACGTGATAAAATCTGTTTTACTATGTTTTTTAAAGAAGGATTTGTGCATTTAATTATACCTGAGTTGGTAAAGGAATTGAATACTTTAAATCAAATCATACATTTGTAGGTGAAAATGTCGGATAATAATTTTAAGTTTCTCAAATATTCAGTATAATGCTCTTTAATTCAATTATTCAAAATTAAACAGAAGGTTCCTTTTAAGAAACAGTGTTTTTCCAATTCCTCAAATTTATTGTAAACATAATATTTTCAAGAACTAGCTGTTTATTTTAGAAAGTCGTAGTTTTAATTTAATGAGCATTTTACAATAACTTCTATTGCAGACTATTACCTGAGCTAGTGGCTGAAACATCAATAATGGACCCCCGGTATTGTGCTCAAGACGTCCATAGGTGTGACCACTGTGACAGACAACAGCTGTGACGAAACAAGGAGAAGACTGGCACAGAGAAATTAACATTATGGTCAACAAACATAAATCTGAAATTGATGAGATGAAATCTAAACATCTAGTTGCTCTAAATAAACAGGAAAAGAAAATCAAACACATAATTGCAGAACTGAATCAGTGCATGCTGGATTTGAAGGAAATACTGGACGCTAATGAAGTGTCCCTAGCCTCTGCCTACATATCAAGAAATGCAGAGGTCAGACGTTTACCTCCAGACCTCAATGTATCATTACCAAGTTTCTCTCCTCATCAGATCAATCCAGAACAGCTCCATCAAATGTTTGGTTCTCTGTCAGCATTATCCATTACAACAGAAAAACATGACTACACAATGAAGACACCAAAAGCTGTATCCCGTCCTCCAGTCAAACCACTACTTGATGAACCAAAGCTCATCACCACCATAGACACTGAGTATATACCACTATCCAGTGTTACCGTTCTCAGATATGAAGATATCGGGACACGTGGAAATGGCGAAATCATAAAAATCTACAACCCCCGGGGCAAACTACTGAAGTCATTCAAAACCAAGTCAGGGAAATGAATCACATGACATAGCTGTGACAAGGAGTGGAAATCTTGTTTATACTGACCCTGAAGAAAGAACTGTAAACATAGTGAATAACAAACAGATGTATGAAGTGATCAGACTACAGGGGTGGATAACATAAGCGAGAACAGGAACCTGGATATCTGTGTAGCTGATAATGGAGCCCGTGCAGTAGTGGTGGTTAATCAAGCAGGAAAACTCCAATTTAGATACACTGCATGGTCCTTCCTCTACTACAAGAGAGCATTCATTCCATACGGCATCACAACAGACAGCCGTAGTTAGATACTGACAGCAGACAGTAACAACTACTGTATCCACGTCCTAGATCAGGACGGACAGTTCCTCCGCTACATTGATAACTGTGATCTACAGCGTCCATGGGGTTTATGTGTAGATACAAAAGACAACTCTACGTAACAGAGTGTATCCGTGGTAAAGTGAAGAAAATCAAATACATGTAAACACTGCATTATGTTAAAAAATGATTGTAAATATGAAAATAATATTATAAAGACGACACTCGCCAAGCAAAATGAGGTGGGGATACCAATAAATTGTGTATGCCTGACTTCTCATTGGCCTTTCCCAAATACCTTTTAGTTTTACGAACAAATCCCTCTGTTTTCTGTAAAATATCATAGATTTCCACCTTCCAAAAAAAAAAAAATTAATTGTTGAGACTTGACATGTTCGACATCAAAACAGGTCATGTTTGCAAAATCTATGAAATAAATTGTGATAAAATATTCTACTGGAAAACCTAGACATGAACAGTTTTAAGATTTAACATTTTCTTAGCATTCTTTAAAGTCTGCCTAAGATGTTCTACATTTTTTTCAAAGAAAAATCACACAGCTGGAGATCGTTTAAAACTTAACCAGGTGTCATTTTCCTTGTCTATTTTTACTTAATTAAAATCTATTTTAATATGCTCATGCCATTTAAGCTATCTAGATGTGTTTATGTTTTTTATTAATTTTTCTTTTCTGTCTTTTCTACACTCTGACAGATTATCTTTTCCTTACATATATAAACTGCTTTTATTGCCGATTTTTCGCCATTCTTCACATGGCTTCTTTGATAAAAATAGCGACACTCGACTTTTAATACAGACGGGAGATAACTCGTAAACTTTTACCCAAATTCTGAATAAAAATACATGAAAAATTTTTATCACCCTAAAATCGAAATAAAAAACAACGGGGTGGGAAATTTTAAGACGGGCGGGCGGGGATAAGAATCTTCTAAAGATTAATTTTATCTGGCCTAAGGTTATTAATTTATATTGATTTAAAGAAAAAAACGCACTAAACAGTCAATTTTTCTGAAATGTATTAATAAATAATAAAAATGTTAATAATAATAATAATAATCAGGTGTGTGAAGTATACGAAGTTATGAGTCTGTGTTGGTAATTAAAAACGTAGATAATTATAAAGAACCAAATTGTACAGAATATAAGTAAATGACATAACGCGTGTTGTCTGAGAACACTGTCAATGAATTCTTTGCCATACCTTTTATTTTTTTTATTTTGACACATCTGGTTTCATGTTTGTGATAATTAATCAGTGCTGGACCCTACAGGAAATAAAAGTAAGGGGAGCAACCAGAATCTAAAAGAAACATTATTTATAGCATAATGCTATAAAATGTTAGGGTCCCCGTTGGACACCCTTCGAGCTCTACGGGTCTGAACACGGCAGGGCAGTGCAATATTTCATCACTCAGTTGTCCAGCATAATTTTTATAACTCTAAAACATTGAATATGTTAAATTTTTTAGTTATGTTTTTATTAGGGCACACTTTTAAGGGTTTATTAAAAGAAGACGAAAAATAGATTAAGAACTTCCAAATTGATAGAGATAGTTCTGAAAAGTTATTTTACATGCACTCGACTTTCACTCAAAGTTTTGGGGATAGGGGACTTTTCAGGTTTAAAGGGATATAAGGGACTTGTCAGAGTTTTTCAATAAATCATATCCTCCCTTCTTTCAAAATCGATGCTTCAGAATTTTAAAACATTCTAAATTTATTCATCTATGTTTCACTTAACCCGACTTCTCATTGTGTTTGGCTAAGACGCCCAGAAAGAAATGGTTTGACTGATGGGTTGTGTACGTTTAATAGTATAATAAAATGTAATTGCTGTTATATCAGTAATTATGACGATTTGAACCCACCTCGACATACAATTTTCACTTAACCCACTGGACTCTCTGAATATTATCCTCTACTGATCTCAAACAAACAAAAAATACTTGTACATTCTAAAGACAAAAATGAAATCTCTGGGTCTAAAAATATATTCTCTCGTTTCTTAGGCCAGGCATTTCAAAATATAAATCAGAGTAGGTTCTATCACAAACAGAATTTCACAATGCAATTGCTGGAAGACTCTGATCACGTTCCTTCTATCAGCCCGAGGGATTGGTATCGATTGGGCCTTGTGCTAAGTGTGCAAAGCAGAATATTCCATTGAAATAATCAAAGATACAGTCAATTCAGATCTTACTTGCAAGTAAAATAATAATAATAAAAAAAACAATCACTCAGCTTTGCTTTCGATCTTCGTAAAGGAAGGGAAGATGTCTGATGACTCTTCATGAATTTTACATTCATTATTAAGGTTATCCGATCCTCACGTTCTGAAAATCAGGCATCGAGTAATTGAAAATGCTCACAAAGATGTCTCTTAAGGTAAGTCACTCCTCAGCTTTTTAGAAAAGTTCACGCAGAAGCTTTTACTTCAAAACTACTTATTTACAATTTTTATAACATATTTAAATTCAACAATGTAAATTTTTTAACATTCAATGAAAAAACTGCTCAAAAATCTACAAAGAAGCAAGATTTATGAGGGACTATTTCTTTTGGTGGAAGGATATTTAGCAGAAAATTCTGCAAATCTCCACATTTATAGAATTTAATGTAATGGAATTTTAGCCTCACATACTTTTACTCGGAGAATATTTTTCGTTTTGATATTGCTAAATATATTTAATATAGGTCTTAATTTATAGTTTTAGACTAAGTTTTACACCTTCCCTCAACAAACTTTTCCAAAAAATGAAAATATATTGAACAAGTCAAGGTCAAATTTACACCATTTTATGCCTGAAAAACACATCGCAGCACAGTTAAGGTAACAGTAAGGAGGCGGGGCCTAATTTGTACGGGAAATGTTTACTATGACGTCACACATAATATAAGATCTTAAAAATACCACAAAATGAAATTATTTGCTATTTCAAACAGCTGGATAGCTGTATACTACATACAAACTTACTATAACATGCAGTTTTGTCGTTTTTCAAATCCCACACAACAGTATATAAACAATGCATCGATCGCAATGCACTTGTCAATGTGACGTCATTTCGCAAAAATGACGCAGTTTGTACACAGTGAGAGGCTCATCAAGTCACATTTTGTACAATGAAAAATGTCTTTTGTTCTCAAATAAAATATTATTTGCAGTAAAATAAAAAGCCGTTAACTTGGATGCGATGTCTATTTTAGTATTTTATTTATAAACTGTCCGTGCATTCTCCAGACAAGCGATACTGTCGTTTGTTTGTATGCAGATTCACTGAAATAGTAATGGAAGGGCCCTAATAAATCGATTTATTGCAAGGGCATACCCTACATGTATCTTGCCAAAATTTTACACAAAAACTCAAGAAGCATTAAGATATTTGAAAAGTGCTGCGAACCTCTTGAAATCTTGCAAATAAATTAATTATAGCTATATTTAATGTAGTTGACCAGCAAATTATTCAACCTGCCGTCCAACAAATTAAATTTTACCAATTAAAAAAGGGAATCTATATAGGTTCGCAGCACTTTTCACAAACTACATAAAGTGATGAAAAGTATTATTAATTAAACTAAGATTTTTAACTTGGTTAAGCCCTTGCAATATTGAAATTTATAGATGACCTCTAAACTGCAAGTATAATTGCCAAAGTCATGTGACGTCGATATCACATGACAAGTCTATATAAAAAATCCAAATGTCCCCAACATGTAGATTTAAACCACATTTCATTTTTTTTTGATAGCAGTGAATTCCTAAAAGGAATCGCCCATCCTAATAAAGTATGTATTTTTTATCTTATAAAATCGCCAACATTTCCATTTGTAACCTTAACTGTGCTGCGATATTTTGACAAATATTTCAAAATTAACATCACTGACCCCACATTTTTCTTTCATTATTTTAAACTACTCGATACTTGAGACTGATCAGCACTCAAGTCGTAAAAAGTTTGATATAAGAAATTTTTTTATAGCCTATTAAGTTTTTTAATACCCCAAATATGTTATTTTTTAGTGCAAAAAGGTCACACAATAATTTACGCGCATTAATTTGCAAGATTTGTTTAATGATAAATATTATTCAAACTTGTTTACGTAAAATTAGATTATATTTATTGCCATGCTTACATCTAATCAAATATTATAAGGGTTAAAGTAATTAACCAAAGAGATGAAATTTAAGTGCAAAAAGGTCAACTTAAATGTACCGTAGATCAGTAGGATGCACACTGACCTCCTATTTTCTTTGCGATTTTGAGTTACTCTTTATGAGTACTTATCCAAAATATACTTCTCAAAAAATCCTTGTTATAACAAATTTCAGGAGTGACTTACCTTATTTCTTAAATTAAAATGTATTTACCCACGGTGTTTCTTTTAACTTCATCATTAAATTTAATCATATTATAAAGGGAAAATTAGTAAATCTCAAATAATTTTTCAGGAAATGTGATTTGAATTTCCTACTGCATATTTTTTAATTGATAATTGATCAAGAAATAGATTTTAGGAATAAAAATCATAGGTATCCAGGCTTTTAAAGAAAATTGGATGAATTTTACACTTATTTGGTACTTTACTTTCTCCTACTTACTTCCATCGTGTCATAATGCATAGTGTATATGAACTGTTTTCTTTCAAAGAAAACACCGTAAATCACTTGTAATTTCAAATCATGCTTATAAACATTGTTAACTAAGGCTAAATTAAAGAAAATTGATTATTTTAAAATATGCAAGTTTTACTTAGTTTTACGAGGTACAAATGTCAACTTTTTAAATACCGTTTGTTAAAACTTTAAAGAACATTGAATCATACGTAGAGGCATAAAATGAAAGTTGTTGCATGAAAAAAAAAATCAATTTCAAGCTTTATTTTAAGACTTTTTGAATTAAATTATAAATTAAAGAGTTATCCTTCCTGGCTGAGGATCGTATATCCTTAAGCAACAAGTGTGAGGAATTCAATGTATTGATAATTTGTGCAGTCATAAAATCTTTTTTTTTCTTTTAATAAACTGTAAAGTGTAATGTAACGTAAAACTTTGATAAGGTAATAGATTCAATCAATTACTTTTCTGAATTCGAGTAATGTGGTAAAGGTAATTGTAATGGTAAAACATATCAATGTAATTAAAGTAAATCCATTACATTATTAAAGTCTTATTGACCCCAGGTCTCAAATATACTGTTGATCAATTGGCATACAGATCAATTGTTTAAAGAATCTTTATTTTACTTTGCAATGCATTAAAAAATATGGAATTTAAAGAAAAATTGACTTACCTTCTTATGGTAAAATCTGATAATTATCCAATTTTAGCATTTAAAATATTTTTCTGTATCGCTTAAATATGTTTGATTGATTGACTGTTGTCAAACGTCCTTTACGAGAATTTTTAGCAAATATGAAGATACCATCTTTTGCTAGTAGAGGGCTACGAAGTGGAGGATCTTTTTCATGTCAGAACCTACTGCGACACGAGACCTCGGTCTATACGGTCTCATCCGAAAGACCAACCTCAACGTCCTACAGTGGGATTCGAACCCACGACGTAAGGATCAATTCAATGTTTCGCAACTTCAAATGTAAGCACAATCGAGACAACGGACTGGGGCAGGGATACAGCCCTAGTTCCCAGATTCAGTCTCAACTAGTCCAATATACCTCCTTCAGATCTGATACACTACTAGATATATCATATTAAATGAAAAGTTTATTTAGTATAAAAGCTTAACCTGAAATAATAACTTTGTAGATATTGAAGGAGGTTACAATTGTTTCTTTGTACAAGGAACCACTTTAGACATACATTTTCTTTGGTCCCATATACTACCAGAAACTTGAGGACGTGGTTCTGGATAAAATGCACGCCAGAGCCAAGGGTCCGAGGGCTGTACTGACTCGACAACCCACAGAGGACAGATCTCATATTGGAGGAATGAGACTGGGGGAGATGGAGCGATATTGTCTCATTAGATATGGAGCAAGGTTTGTGTATTTTATTCAAGGAGTAAGATTTTCTTGTAAGACATTGGGCCTTTGCTATTGTCTTGATAATAGATCATGATTGGAACGCTGCCCAAGTGAATTAGAGGTTACAATAATTCTTATGATCAGTTAAAAGGCTAGGTTTAATAAAGGAAGGTATATGATATGTCAGAGGGCAAAGTTATTGCATTGTGGATGAAATGAAGATTCTCTCATCTCGTAATTTTGTAGTCATAAATGTTGTTTTAATTCATGACATTTATTTATATTATTACAGCATGCTGTTGTTGGAGAGATTAACGATATCCAGTGATGCGTTTGAGGTGGACGTTTGCGGTGAATGTGGCCTTCTGGGATACTCGGGATGGTGCGAGTTCTGTAAATCTTCACGTCACGTGTCTACTCTCAAGATGCCGTACGCCTGTAAATTGTTATTCCAGGAGTTACAGTCAATGAACATTGCTCCGAGACTCTCACTCAAACCTTATAATGAAGTATAAAGACAGAGAACTCCTCAATTTGTTTTTTGTATTGTTTTTGTTAACCCAAAAATAAATTGTTGTACATGAAACAGTGTTAAAATGTTTGTTAAGAGTCATGAATTAAATACATGTACACGCACATGCCGTTAGCATTGATATGTAATAATTGCAATTTTAGAACTCTTACATCACAATGTTTCATGTCAACGACCAGTTGGAATACCTTTATCATGCAAAACCTGCATCAATATTTAACTGGAAAGCAAAAATCTTTTTCAAACCAAATAAAACATACTCATATAGATATAAGGTGATGAGTAAAATGTATTATCATAAATACAGGGCGTTTCACAATACATGTCACACATCTAAATGGGCATGCATAATCTGAATATCGAGCATGATACCAAAAGTACAAAAACACTATATGTAAGTATATTGATCTAAAATCATGATATTGCAAAGTATTGGTGAAATTATAATTCACTATGAAGTAAGTGATGATATAATCAGTGATGGCATAATTTCAGCTGTTCTAAAATGGAATATAACTTGCAGCAAAAATTTGTGGTAAACTTTTATTATAAGAACAATATCCTAAATATTGTATAGGGTGTGATGATGGAAAATGTCCAGTCGAAGAATTGCTGTCTAATTTTCATATAATTAGAATAATTAGAGAGTTTGAACTAAATTAAAATGTGAAGATGAAAGTCAGTTAAATCCCCCCCCCCTTCCAATAAAAAAAATCAAGAAGAGATGAGAACAATATCAAAGTGAAGTCAATTATTACGAAATCCCCAGTTAGATCTGAGTTCAATGAAATGGATTGTACATGTACAATGCAAGTAAGTGTATCAAGTGTATTTAGAAATCTTTTTGAGTTAAATGCGTCTACATACAGGATTTCTGTATTTAAAGCCAATCAACATTCAGAGCCGGTGTAAAGACGAATAATGACTGGGGGTCATTTTTCAACGACAAAAAATGACCCTCTACCCGTAGAAAAAAGTCATTTTTTGTAGAAAAAGTGTCCTAGGGGTCATTATTTTATATGTTAGTCCTATGAGGAATTGACCCCCATAGAAAAATGATCTCCTTTAAAGTGAAAAGAGATTCTTTAATTGTCAAGTAAACAAAATTTCTTTTAAATATTCCTCCTTGTAGTGATTGCTTTAAGAATGATATTCCACTTGTTTTTAGAAATCAAACCATGCAACAATCAGGTTCCAACACTCTTCAATAGAAAAATTAATTTTTCTTTCATTTCAACTTTTAGCTTGTATAAGTTTGGCAAATTCTATTTGACAATGAAAGAGGAGGAAATATTTAACCCCCCCCCCAAAAAAAAAAAAAAAAAATTCGTTAAATCAAAACAAAAAAAAAAATTAATGAAAAGCAAAAATATAAATAAAACTGTATACCTTTCAATAATACTGAAAGAGGGTCTAGATAAAATATTGAAATGAAGTTAAGCCTTCACACAAGTACTACTTATCCCTATATAGCCATTAATTTTGAACAAGTGGTGCTAGGGCTTTCCTATTTTGCAATTGTATGTCTTGTGAGAAGACCCTACTTTGGGTACCATTATATTTAAATTGTATTTAATTAAGAAAAGTTTAATTTTCGCTATGTTGCCATACAGGGGCATAGCTGTTTCACAAACACATCTTTTTATAATTTATATAAGAGGAGTTGCGGATTACAGATGGATACCCCAAAGCGTAACAGACGGACGGACGGACATCCCGATCACTATATACCCTCCAGCTTTTCAAGCGGAGGATATGATAATATATGATACTGTTGATTTTTTTCTGTCAGTACGATGACTTCCACCATCGAAAAACAAAGTTTACCTAACCCTTTAGGCTCCATAAATCTTTTACTCCTTTAGATCCTGAATCATCACATTGACCTTAAAATATAGCTATAATCGTATGTTATAAGACCTTAAAATATAGCTATAATCGTATGTTATAAGACCTTAAAATATAGCTATAATCGTATGTTATAAGACCTTAAAATATAGCTATAATCGTATGTTATAAGTTCAATATATCATAAATTTATTCCAAATAAGCTCAGGTGAGCATTTTGACCAATACGCTTCTTTATCTATCTTTTATTTTGGCCCCCTAAAAATTTCAGCTTTAATCCACAGGGAGTCATTTTTCTACGGGGGTCATTTTTCTTCACGTGAGTTCTGCAAATTTGTAGGGTGGTGTCACTTTTTCTACGGGCAAAAGGGTCATTTTTCTACGTCGAATAATGACCAGGGGTCATTTTTCGCTGTCGAAAAATGACCCCGGGTCATTATTCGATGGGGGTCATTATTCGTCTTTACACCAATTAAAGTTTGCAAGATTGACTGAAACTTTAAATAAAAATAGATGTGCACTTTGTGGGTTCTAAAAAGCCATATATAAAACTAGAAAAGTCTCAAGTATCCTGCGAAGTTTACAAAACAGTGGCCAGGAATTTCATTAAGCATCAGTCTCAAGTTATGTAGGACAATTTTTGGAAAACACATGGAGAATAATTATGATTTGTTGCCATAGTAACCAAAATAAAGAATTCCGGATACTTCTAAATCAGAATAATAATTTTGAATATATGCTGATTAAATGATATATAATATGTATATGTAGCTTTTGTTGTCATTTATCTATCTGTCTTTAGATGTGTGACATATATTGTGAAACACCCTGTACATGTATGTAATAAGGGTAATATTTCTTATGGTATGCTCTGTCACAGTCTGATTGAGTGTACATACATGTATTAATTAAGTTATATGACAAGATTGACATGTTTTGAAACATTATTGAAGAACACTAACCTAGAAAAAAAGCAGTTAATTCCTTCCTTATGTGTTTAGGAGATTCAATTACTGTCAATGAATTATATTTAGCGTGTACAGGTTTTGGCGGATATTGATTTTTGAACAATAAGTCAGTATAGATTTGATTTAGCGCATTCCTTCATATTCATATTCTTGCTAATGTGTATACTATGTGTTAGACATTTAGCTAGTGAAAAAAATACCCAGTAAGTTTCAAGAATATCAATAAAAAAAACGACGGGTTATACAATAAGATACACACTTCAACTTCATAAGTAAAATCTGACCTGACTGCAGCTATAATTTAGCAGTATTTATAAAGTTTTGAATCATTATGGGTCAAAAAAAAAAGAATTGGTTGCATGACCAATGTTTGGCAATACATACACCATGCAAACATGTATTTAAATCACGTGACCAGAACACAACTGAACCAGGAAGTAATGTTGTCGGCCGGGAGCCATGTTAGATTTACAGGTCAGACATAATACATAAAGCTTTTTTTACCTTGTTTTTAAGTATCATTTGTATTTTTAAATACCCAAATAAGTAAATTATTGATGTAATGAAGGATTTAAAATATTATTTGTAGCCTTTCAATAACTTCATGGTTGGAAAGGGAATCAAGTTTTTAACGAGGTCATTCATAGGTTTGTCTGATAATTTACATTTTCTCAAGTTTAATGATCTTTACGTCGATCATTCAAAATTAAATTGCATCAAGATTGAGTCTTTTTTAAATAACAGTTTCTATTTCCATTCTTTTTATTGTAAACGCTTTATTTTCAAGAATTGTTCGTCACAGAGTTAATTTCATGAGCATTTAACCAGTGGTATTAAACCATCGCTTTTCTTCCCTACTTTAATTGCAGCAAGTCTTTGACCTGAGCTATTGTGGCTGAAACATCAGTATGGACCCCCGGTATTGTGCTCAAGACGTCCTAAGGTGTGACCTCTGTGAGATACATGTGGTACAAAGTCATTGTGAGCTTTGTCATGTCAACCTGTGTAAGGCCTGTGTAGGAGAGCATCTCTCTGATTCAACCAAGAAACATAGAGTCGTACCATATAAAGAAAGAACTTCAGCTCCTAACTATCCAAAATGTCCAAGTCATTCCAAGAACTGTGAACTTTACTGTGAGCAATGTGACATTCCAGTCTGTTCTAATTGTCTGTCCTCAGGTAAACATAAAGGACATCATTTATCAGATGTTTTACAAAAACTCAGCTCCAAAACAATAGACATGGAGAGAGAATTAAAAGAACTTGAGACTAAAATTTACCCAAAATATGAAGAAATTGCATCTGGCATTAAAACCAAGAAAGAGAACGTAGAAACACACTACAGGAAACTGACAACAGCTGTCACCAAACAAGGAGAAGACTGGCAAAGAGAAATTAACATCATTGTCAACAAACGAAAATCTGAAATAGATGAGATGAAATCTAAGCATCTGGCTGCTCTATGTGAAGAGGAAAACGAAATCAAACACATTACTGCAGAAGTAAAACAGAGTATCCTTGACCTGAAGAAAATTCTACAATCCAATGATATTTCCTTAGCCTCTGCATACAGCTCCAGAAATGCAGAGTTCAGAAATTTACCTCCAGACGTCAATGTTTCATTACCAAGCTTCTCTTCTCATCAGATCAACACAGAACAGCTCCATCATATATTTGGTTCTCTGTCAGCAATACCTATTACAAAAGAAGAACATGGCTACACAATGAAGACACCAGAAGCTGTATCCTGTCATCCAGTCAAACCACTGCTTGATGAACCAGAGCTCATCACCATTATAGACACTGGGTATATACCACTACGCAGTGCTACCCTTCTCAGAGATGAAGAAATCTGGACATCCGGAAATGACAAAGTCATGAAGCTCTACAACTTAAAGGGCGAACTACTGAACTCAATCCAAACAAAGTCAGGGAATGATCCACTAGACATAGCCGTGACAAAGAGTGGAGATCTAGTTTATACTGACCATGATGCAAGAACTGTAAACGTAGTGAAGAAAAAGCAGATACAGGAAGTGATCAGACTACAGAAGTGGACACCTTACCATGTCTGTAGTACCTCCTCTGGTGACCTCCTGGTTACCATATGCAGTGATGAATATAAACAATCAAAAGTTGTCCGTTACTCTGGCTCTTCTGAAAAGCAAACCATTCAGTTTGATAGTGAAGGTAACCCTCTCTATTCATCTAATAACTATTTTAATTACGTCACTGAGAACAGGAACCTTGATATCTGCGTGGCTGACAATGCAGCCCGTGCAGTAGTGGTGGTCAATCAGGCAGGAAAACTCCGATTCAGATACACTGGTCATCCCTCTACTTATAAAAGATCATTCTATCCATACGGCATAACAACAGACAGCCAGAGTCAGATCTTAACTGCAGACAATCTCAACAGCTGTATCCACATCCTAGATCAGGACGGACAGTTCCTCCGTTACATTGATAACTGTGATCTATACCGTCCATATGGTTTATGTGTAGACACCAGAGACAACCTCATTGTCGCTGATGGTATCAGTGGTAAAGTGAAGAAAATCAAATACATGTAAACACTAAATTCTGTTTAAAAAATGATTGTAAATAAGAAAATAATATTATTAAGCTATCCTCTTAGTACGAATTAAAAAGTTATTTAAGTCTGAATACATGTTTAAGGATTAATTAAAAAAAGATGAGAAGTTTGTTAAATGTATACATGTATTTTCTTTATAATTGTTATGCATTTGTTTTGATTGAAAAAAAACGCACTTACTCGTACAGTTAATATTCTGAAATGTATTTATAAGTTGTAAAAAAAATATATTGATAATAATCAGGTGTGTCAAGTACACGAAGTTATGAGTTTGTGTTGTTAATTTAAAACATAAGTAATTAAAGAACCAAATTGTACAGAACGTTAGTAATTGACATAACGCGTGTTGTCTGAGAACACTGTCAATAAATTTTTGCTTTACTTTATACTTTTTATTTTGACACATCTTGCATCAATATTGGTTTCATGTTTGTGATAATTGATTAGTGCTGGACCTTACAACCAATATAAATAAGGGGAGCAATTAGCATCTACAGGAACATTTACTATAACAGAATACTATAAAATGTCGCGGTCCCCTTGCTCTTGGCAGTGCATTATTTCATCACTCAGTCGTCCAGCATATTTTTTACCACTCTCTAAAACGTTTGAAATGTTAGACTTTTTATTAATGATTTATTTAGGACACGTTTTTAATGGTATAACACAAAAATTATTTTTTACTGTTTTAGACTTAAATAGATTAAAAAACTTCTATATTGTTAGATTTAGTTCTGAAAAGTTATTTCACCTACACCAGATTTTCACTACCCAGCTCTAGACAGCATCAAGGCACATAGCCGGAATCAAGGATATTCGCAAATCGAAGTCGCGATTAATCTCATATTCCAAGGATGAAGTCAAAGCTATTAGCAAGACTCACGTTGCGTTAGAATACAAACGGAGGTATTATAATGCTGTAGTTCATGTTGTGGATTATGATGTTGTATCCGTACTCGGCTTACAAACTTGTCTGGATTTGAAGCTTGTCCAACATGTAAATCTGGTCGATGAAAATCAAAGTACAACGAGTACTGACAGTATCATCAAGGAATACCAACACTTATTTTCTGGCATCGGATGTTTGCCTGGAGAATATGACATTAAAGTGAATCCAAACGTTACACCTATAGTTCACCCTCCACAAGAGTTGCACACGCATTAAAACCGAAAGTCAAGGAAGAGTTAGACAGGATGTTTCGTGAGAAAATCATCACAAAAGTAGAAAAACCAACAGCATGGGTTAATCCGATCGTCATTATAGAAAAACCCAATGGAAAAGTAAGAATTTGTTTGGACCCAAGGGACTTGAATCGCGGAATTCAACGGGAACATTATCCACTGAAAACAGTTGAGGAGGTAGCCGCAACGCTGAAAGATGCAAAAGTTTTCAGTACTCTTATTGCTGCCTCAGGATTTTACCAAATCAAGTTGTCAGAGAGAAGCACTTGGTTGACAACATTTAATACTCCTTACGGGCGATACAAGTTTGAACGTCTACCCTTCGGAATTTCTAGTGCGCCGGAAATTTTTCAGAGAACTATAACGCAAATCTTTTTTGACATTGATGGGTGTAGGACTATAGCTGATGACATTTTGATTTATGGACGGAATAAAGAAGAACATGATCAAAGACTTTCAGCTGTGTTAGCAAGTCGAGATCCTTAAATTCAGCCGAACAGAACTATGCTCAAATTGAAAAATTGAAATTGAAAAAGAGCTACTAGCTATTGTGTTTGGACTCATTAAGTTTCATGATTACGTGTTTGGGAAAATAGTAGATATAGAAACGGACCACAAACCATTAGAAAGCCTTTAGAAAAAACCATTATCCAATGCACCACCGAGATTGCAGAGAATGATGTTAAGAATCCAGAAATATGACTTGAGGGTAAAGTACTCACCGGGAGAAACACTTCACATTGCCAAAACTCTTAGTCGCGCAGCATTAAGAGATGATGAATCAGAGGATGACTTTCAGGTTCATAAACTCGAGAACAAACCGATAACATGTGAAAATGTGGAACGATTCCAGGCTTAAACTGCAAAGGACGACCTACTTATGAAACTTATGTAATTAATGGTTGGCCAGAATCCAAACAGAAAATTTATCCGGAGTTAAATATGTATTGGAACTCCCGAGATGAAATCAACATATCTGACGGACTTGTGTTCAAGGGAGATAGAATCATTACTCCATTATCTATGCGTGATGTAATGCCGAAAAGAATTCATCTAAGTCACATGGGAATTGAAAAAAGCTTAAGCAGTGCACGAGAATTACTTTACTGGCCTGGGATGAGTCAACAAATTAAAGACCTTGTAGGACAGTGTGGAATTTGCAATAAACACAGAAATAAACAGCAGAAACAACCACTCTTACAACATGAAGTGCCTAACCGACCACGGCAAAAAGTGGCCACTGATCTCTTCTACTTAAATGGAGACTCTTACCTAGTACTTGTGGACTACTTCTCTAAGTTCTTCGAACTGTCAATGTTACAGGATACCAGAAGTCTGACAGTTATCAAATGTCTCCGTCAAAATTTTGCTAGATATGGCATCCAGAAACACTCGTTAGCGACAACGGACCAGAGTATTCAAGCTACGAATTTGAAGCTTTTGCTAGAGACTTCGGTTTCAAGCACAACACATCATTCCCAAAGTACCCCCAGAGCAATGGACTTGCAGAGAGGACCGTGCAGACAGCCAAAAAACTTCTGAAAAAGGCCATTGAAGACCATCAAGATCCCTATTTATCTCTTTTAGAGCTTCGCAATACACCACTTCCTGGTGTGGGACTTTCACCCGTACAAAACCAGATCTTTCATTCCAGCGAATTCGTCACTCTACACACCCAACAACTTCCCTGGAAAATCCGTCAGGAAAAAGCTACAATCCAAACAGCAGAAGCAAAAACACCACTATGATAGAAATGCCAAAGAAAGAACACCATTAGCAAGAGGAGACGTAATTAGAATTCGTTCACATCAATCGTCATCAACTGCATGGAATCCAGGACAAGTCGTCAAACAATGCGAGGAACCAAGATCCTACATAGTAAAATCAGGAAACCGCATATTCAGGAGAAATCACAAGGATTTAGTGAAAACCAAGGAAAGCAGTGTTCCTGAAAATTCTAGGGAGGAAGAAGACGAAGTAGTGATCATTCCACCAATACAGGCAGATTCAGCGCATACAGATTCGAGGAGTGTTATCGATAGTTAAGAGTCGCGTCAGGCAGTAAAGGCAGTGAAAAGTGAAAGTGTCAACATATGTGAAAATAATGAAAATGTGAAAATTTCTAATCCCAAAGTCCGATTCACAAGGTCAGGAAGAGCGTCAGTGTTACCGGCAAGATACCAAACTTAAAGCCTGTAATAATTTCAGTGTTGTGTTAGTCTACGTGTATGGACGTTTCCAAATTCTTTTTTTATGTTTAAAATTAATTCATGTGTCCAGTGATGTTTTGAAATGCGGCAGATTTGTTTGAGAAATGTTTTATTGTTATCAGGTTATGAGTTATTTAAATACACAACTTTATATTCGGACATTTCAAATTTACAGTATAGTTATTTAGTATTACTTAAGAGTCTCTGATTTATTAAACTGTAAGCACACAAATATCTCAAAAAAGGGAGATGTAACAAGATTTACAGAGTTATGCCGCTTGTCTTGTGAACTGTATTGTCTATGTATTTGTGACGTCATGTGTATGTATTAAAGATGGCAACCGTGCACATGTGTTGTAGAGAATCTTACAGTATCGCCGCTTTAATGTATAGATAATTTGTGCGGTCATAAAATTTATTTTTTCTAATAAACTTTAATGTGTAATGTAACGTAAAACGTTGATAAGGTAATAAATTCAATCCATTACTTTTTTTTGATTTCGAGTAATGTGGTAAAGGTAATTATAATGGTTAAACCTTTTAATGTAATTAAAGTAGATCCATTACATTATTAAATTCTTATTGATCCCAGGTCTATTCAGGGTCTCAAATTTACTTTTGATCAAATGGGATACAGATCAATTGTTTAAGGAAGCTTAATTTTACTTTGCAATGCATAAAAATATGGAATTTAAAGAAAAATTGACTTACCTTCTTATGGTAAAATTTGATAATTATCCGATTTTAGCATTTAAAATATTTTTCTGTAACGCTTAAATATGATTGATTGATTGACTGTTGTTAAACGTCCTTTACGAGAATTTTTAACAAATATGGAGACACAACCTTTTTCCGTAGAAGGCTACGAAGAGGAGGATCTTTTTCATGTCAGAACCTACTGCGACACGGGACCTCGGTTTATACGGTCTCATCCAAAGGACCAGCCTCAACGTCCCTCAGTGGGATTCGAACCCACCACGTAAAGATCAAATCAATACTTCGCGACTTCAAATGTGAGCACGATCGAGACAACGGACTGAGACAGGGATACAGCCCTTGTTTCTAGATTCTGTCTCATCTAGTCAGAGCTGAAACACTACTAGATATTCCGTATAAAATGAAAGGTATATATATTTAGTAGAAAAAATTAAGCTGAAAGAATAACTTTGTAGATATTGAAGGAGGTTACAATTGTTTTTTGTACAGGGAACCACTTTAGACCTACATTTTCTTTGGTCCCATATATTACCAGAAACTTGAGCACGTGGATTTGGATAAAATGAACGCCCGAGAAAGGGTCCTAGAGCTGTACTGACTGGACAACCCACAGAGGGCCGATCTCAAGATGGAGGACTGAGACTGGGAGAGATGGAGAGAGATTGTCTTATTGGATATGGAGCTAGGTTTGTGTATTTTATTTAAGGAGTGAGATTTCCTTGTGAGACATTAAGTCTTGTTATTGTATTGAAAATAGATCATGATTGTTATGCTGCCCAAGTGTATTAGAGGTAAAAAAAAAATTAATGATCAGTTAAAAGGCTAGGTTTAATAAAGGAAGGTATATGATTGATCAGAGGGCAAAGTTATTGCATTGTGGATTTAATTAAGATTCTCTCATCTTGTAATTTTGTAGTCATGGATGTTGTTTTAATTCATGACATTTATTTATATTATTACACCATGCTGTTGTTGGAGAGATTAATGATATCCAGTGATGCGTTTGAGGTGGATGTTTGCGGTAAATGTGGCCTTCTGGGATACTCGGGATGGTGTGAGTTCTGTAAATCATCACGTCATGTGTCTACTCTCAAAATGCCGTACGCCTGTAAACTGCTATTCCAGGAGTTACAGTCAATGAACATTGCTCCGAGACTCTCACTCAAACCTTATAATGAGGTTTAAAGACTGGCAACTCACTATTAATTTGTTTTTTGTATTGTTTTTGTTGACCCAAAAATAAATTGCTGTACATGAAACAGTGTTAAAATTTTTGTTAAGAGTCATGAATTAAATACATGTACATGCACATACCGTTAGCATTGATATGTAATTATTGCAATTGAAGGATAAATAACACAAACAACCTTTTTTTTTTTAGAAATCAGCAATATTTCTCATAGATTTACAATAAAATTCGTAACCTAAATAATGTTTACCAAGTATAATGGGAGAATTGTTTAAGATTTTGTCATAAGGTTAACAAAATGTGCAGAATTTTGTATGGAATTACATAAAGGCGAAACAAAGTCTCATATCTAAGCATCGAGGAAAACCTACGATTTCTTTATATACTGAGCAAAATAAGTTTAGCAATTAAAGATATTTAGTATATCAAGTAGAAAAAAGTAGACCCATAATTTATAATGTAATTGAAATGTTAATTTTTCGTCGTATAACAAAGAAAAGGCAATGTTTTAGTTGAATACAAGACGATTTGTGTTTGCCCCTGCGTTGCGTGATTGTTGATGACGTTGATTACTTAAGTGATAGTGCTTTGAGAGGTCTTTGAGCTCGAACAATGACTGAACGTAGCCTGTTTCCTACAAATTGTCCGCATAACCTCACCCCAGTAACAAGGCATAACTCTTCTGCAACTTAAGGAACATCCATAAAAATGTAACGTCTCGACGTTGTAACAGTTAAACGATCATTGCTAACCGTCGGTTTTCGAGGACGTTCTAAGCGCTGGAGATTGATTATGTGTTCAGTCGTTCGGAATCAGTTCGAAAGTCGGCATTTGGTGGACTGATGCAAGCAATAGTGTTCAGCGACATCTTTTTGTGAGTAACCAATTGTTAGCATCCCTATAGTTCTTTAACGTTATTTTCGGAAAGTCCTGGTGTTTTTGCCATAAAACGTTTTTGCAATTTTTCACCGGTTTTCTTTTACAATCATGATCAGAAGTTTTTTCTGGTAAAAAATTGTTCCCGGATCATGTGCGTTCGAGCGTAACCTTTTGTTTTATTGAATTGTCGCAACGTTGTATGAAGCGGTTTCTGTGTGTCAAATCAAAAAAAGAACTCTGTCGTTTGTTATCTTTGTCTCTATTGTTTTTAAGAAGAAGAATAATAAAACAATAAAGAAAAATATTTTTAAACCATACATTCGGAAAAGCAATTGCTAAACTTATTTTGCTCAGTATATTTCGGGGATTTATTATAGATGTCATTTCAAATCAAAATCAGTCAAAAAAGATATATCAATCCATGCATCCATTTGTTGTTTGTGTTAAGTACCCTTAAGAACTCTTACATCACAGTGTGTCATATCAGGGACCAGCTGAATACCTTTATCATGGAAAACCTTTATCACGAATTAAACTGGCAAGCAAAAATCTTTTTCAAACCGAATGTAACATACTCATATAGATATAATGTGATGAGAACAATGTATAATGATAAATACAAGCATGCACTAAGGCATAATATTTCTTCTTTTAACAATATTGAAACTACTTATTTCTTAATTGTCTTCAAACTCAAAGGTCAAACTTATTAAGCTGAAGTCGTAAGATATTGCATTTCTCATATTTATCCTTTCTGCTGAAATTCTTCTTTCTGATTACTTTGAAGATAGCATTTGGATATATGATGAAATTCCACATAAAATTATTTTATTGCTCTTCTTTGTCTTATTGAGAGTAAATGTCATTCAAGGCATATGACAAGATTGACATGTTTTTAAACGATTGCAGAACACTTACTCAGAAAAAAAAGCAGTTTACTAAGTATTCCTTCCTTATTTCTTTAGGAGATTCAATTATGTAAAAGAATTATAATTAGCGTGTACAGTTTTTTGCGGAAATTGATTTTTGAACAAGTCAGTATAGATTTGATTTAGCGCATTCCTTCATATTTTTGCTTATGTGTATGCTATGTGTTAGACACTTAACTTTCAAAGATTTGAAAAAAAAAGAATTTCCAAGACTTTCAATAAAAAACATTAACCAAGGGTTATACAATAAGAGACACACTTCAACTTCATAAGTAAAATCTGACCTGACTACAGCTATAATTTAAAAGTATAAAGTTTTGAATAATTATGGGTCATGAAAAAGAATTGTTTGCATGAATGATAATGTGTATATTTAACTTTATAACAAAAATTTGACCTGGCATTCCAAATTTTAACAGAGATCAATACATATACCAAACAGGTATTTAAATCACGTGACCAAATCAGGTAAGGACAGATAAATGAACCAGGAAGTAATAATGGTGTCGTCAGGGAGCCATGTTAGATTTACAGGTAAGACATAATACATAAAGCTGTTTTTACCTTGTTATTTAGTACCATCTGTACCCAAATGAGTAAATTATTGATATAATGAAGGATTTGAAATATTATGCAAAGCTTGTCTGTGACTTCATGGCTTGAAAAGGAATTGAGTTTTAATGAGGTCATTCATAGGTATGTCTGATAATTTACATTTCCTCAAGCATAATGATCTTTTAGTCGACCATTCAAAATTTAATTGCATAAAGAGTGAGTCTTTTTTAAATAACAGTTTCTTTTTCATTCTTTTTATTGTAAACGCTTTATTTTCAAGAACTGTTTATCACAGAGTTAATTTCATGCGCATTTAATCAGTGGTTTTTAACCATCACTTATTCTTCCCTTCTTTAATTGCAGCAAGTCTTTGACCTGAGATATTGTGGCTGAATCATCAGTAATGGATCCCCGATACAGTGCTCAAGATATCCTTAGATGTGACCTCTGTGAGAGACATGTAGTACAAAGTCACTGTGAGCTTTGTCACGTCAACCTGTGTAAGGCCTGTGTAGGAGAACATCTCTCTGATTCAACAACAAAACATAGAGTCGTACCATATAAAGAAAGAACATCAACTCCTACCTATCCAAAATGTTCAAAGCATTCCAAGAACTGTGAACTTTACTGTGAACAATGTGACATACCTGTCTGTTCTACCTGCATCTCCTCAGGTAAACATAAGGGACATCATATATCAGATGTTTTACAAAAACTCAGCTCTAAAACAAGAGATATGGAAAAAGAATTAAGAGAACTTGAGACTAAAATTTACCCAAAATATGAAGAAATGGCATCAGGCATAATAATCAAGAAAGACAGCTTGGAAACCCACTACAGAAAACTGACGGCAGCTGTCACCAAACATGGAGAAGACTGGCACAGAGAAATTAACATCATTATCAACAAACGAAAATCTGAAATTGATGAGATGAAAACTAAACACCTGGCTGCTCTAAATAAACAGGAAGAAAATGTCCGAAAAATTGCTGCAGAAGTAAATCAGTGCATAATGGATCTGAAGAAAATACTGGACTCCAATAATATTTCCTTAGCCTTTGTATACAGCTCCAGAAATGCAGAGTTCAGATATTTACCTTCAGAAGTAAACGTTTCATTACCAAGTTTCTCTCCTCATCAGATCAACAAAGAACAGCTCCATCAAATATTTGGTTCTCTATCAGCATTATCCATTACAACAGAAGAACATGACTACACAATGGAGACACCAGAAGCTGTATCCTGTCCTCCAGTCAAACCACTGCTTGATGAACCAGAGCTCATCACCACCATAGACACTGAGTATAATTATCTAACCAGTGTTACTTGTCTCAATGATGAAGAAATATGGACACGTGGAACTAACAATATCATGAAACTCTACAGCCTCCAGGGCAAACTACTGAAGTCAATCCAAACCAAGTCTGGGAACATACCACGTGGCATAGCAGTAACAAGGAGTGGAGATCTAGTTTATACTGACCCTGATACAAGAACTGTAAACATAGTGAAGAATAAACAGATACAAGAAGTGATCAGACTACAGGGGTGGAGACCGATAAGGCTCTCTAGTACCTCCTCTGGTGACCTCCTGGTTACCATGGACAGTGATAATAAAAAACAATCAAAAGTTGTCCGTTACTCTGGCTCCACAGAAAAGCAAACCATACAGTATTATAGTAAAGCTAAACCTTTGTATTTGCCTGGTGACATTAAATACGTCAGTGAGAACAGGAACCTTGATATCTGTGTGACTGACAATGAAGCTAATGCAGCAGTGGTAGTAAATCAGGCAGGAAAATTCAGATTTAGATATAATGGTCATCCTTCTACTACCAAGCAATTATTTGATCCTTTTGACATAACCACAGACAGCCAGAGCCAGATCCTGATTACAGACCAAAACAGCAACTGTATCCACATCCTAGATCAGGATGGAAAATTCCTCCGTTATATTGATAACTGTGATATAAAGTTTCCATGGGGTTTATGTGTAGACACTAGTGACAACCTCTTTGTAGCTGAGAATATAAGTCGTAAAGTGAAGAAAATAAAATACATGATGCATGTTTAATATGTCAAATAGATATTTATAGCTATGTAATAAGAGATAATAAAGTTTCCTGCCACAGCATGATAAGCTTGTCAAATATTGTTCACTGATCAATAATAGGTTAGAGTGCGAGAAGATAGGATTGAGTTGCTCAAAACACTGGTTAAGGTTAACCGCTGGTTAAATCTCTAATCGAGTGGTTAACTTTTAACCACTGGTTAAAATCTGTTGCTCAAAATTTATCCACTGGTTAACTTTGCTATCCAGTGGTTAAATATGGGCTAAAGTTAGCCATTCTACAGAGGTGGGTTAAGTCTCTTAACCAGTGGATAAATATGACTAACAAATTATTATTTGTTGTAAATTTAGGGGATAACAAAAGAAACAAAGGCTTATAGATATTGTAACGGACAATTTAATGTTGATAAATACTTAAAAAGACATAAAGCAGTCATTAATATAAGTCAAGTTGAAGTGGTTTTGTAGCAATATGAGGCAGGGATAACAACTCTGTCAGGGATATGATAGGTTTTTATGTCTTCATCGTCAGCAGAAATGTTTAAAATGGGTTCTTTCAAGGATTAATTTGTTGGCATTGCTAAGGTAGGGCGGGGCCACAATGGGGAATCAAAGTTTTACATAGCGATATATAGGAAAATATTTGAAAATCTTCTTCTCAAGAACCACTGGGCCAGAAAAGCTGAAACTTATATGGAAGCATCATGGGGTAGTGTAGATTTTAAAGTGTTCTAATCATGACCCGGGGGTAGGGCGGAGCCACAATGGGGAATAAAAGTTTTACATAGAAATATAAAGGAAATATCTTTAAAAATCTTCTTCTCAAGAACCACTGGGCAAGGAAAGCTGAAACTTATATGAAAGCATTCTCAGGTAGTGTAGATTTTAAATTAATCCAATCATGGGTAGGGTGGGGCCACAATGGGAAATCAAAGTATTGCATAGAAATATATAAGAAAAAATCTTTGAAAATATTCTTCTCAAGAACCACAGGGCCAGAAAAGCTGAAACTTATGTGGAAGCATCCTGTGGTAGTGTAGATTTCAAATTGTCTAAATTACGATCAGTGGGGTAGGGCGGGGTCACAATATGTATTACAAGGGGGAAATCTAGTAAAGAACAGAATGGTCAAAGCTTCTCAGGTGAGCGATGTGGCCCATGGGCCTCTTGTTAATATCATCAGTCTCGTTTAAAGTAATCTTTTCATAAGTTCTATATGGTCGATACAATGACCTTATCAGCAAATATAATTTATCATTGAGTCAAATGCTGACTGACGTTTTTCATACTAATTGTAACATGTAGTTCATTATTTGTACACTGAATTGACGACGGATTTTTCCGTTATTTCCCGATCATATGTATGACGAGGAGCACACGGCGGGTGTGACCGGTCCGCAGGGGATGCTCATTCCTCCATGACACTTGGTCCCACCTCTGAAGTTGTGGAGGTCCGTGTTTGCTCTCCTCTAATTTTGTATTGTTTTATAGACTTTTGATATTGAATATTGTTCGTTATCTCCATATCATTCATTTACGAAAATTGCTGACGTACGTAGCAATGACATAGAATTGAATTTGAAAGTTTTTGTGTGCGTGTATGTATGTGAGAGGGGGGGGGGGGGCTTACACTTATCTGAAAAGAATTTGACAAGCAAAAAAAAAAAACCCACAAAGAACTTTATTTGGTAATATACATTTATTGCATGATAGTGAGGGAAATATGAAGACTTATTCGGCCAAGAAAAATCATATTCCCCGAGGGCTTCGCCCGAGGGAAATATGATATTTCTTGGTTGAATAAATCTTCATGTTTCCCGAACAATCATGCAATGAATTGTTTATTATACTGAAACAAGCAAAACCTTTGAAATAAACAAAAAATTTCAAATTCGGCATCGCTCTCAAATTCACTTTCATTTTTTACTTAAAGTTACTATAAAACCCTTTGGTCAACACATTATCATCAGTTTTGTGACGTAAACCAGGCTATTGTGACGTCTACTTCTCTCGGGAGTTTTTGTTCAACGAACGAGAACTATATAGCGGGAAAATACACTAGGTGTTCCGAAGAGGTAAAATATGATGAAAAGCGTGCCGACGACAGGGAAATATGAAGTTTTACAGCCCGGTCACGTGATAACTTAGAACCAATCAGATAACGCGTTGTTTAGAATATTTATAATGAGGTATAATAATAACCAATATTTGCCCCCAAAATCAAACTTTGATGGAGAAATATTCAATTATGTTCTTAAACAGGGGAATATACGCTGACTTCAAAACACTTAATATTTTCATTAGCAATGACATCATATGTTTGAAATGACGTCACGAAAATGACGTAAATTTAAAAATTCCATGATTTGTACAGAAAAATGTATATTTTACCTCGATATTTTGAGTAAAAATCACCGAGCGCAGATTTGATCAGGCTCAATATTTTAATATCATGTGTAGAATGATAATATCAATGAAATATGTAAATATTGTTCCTGAACAAACTTGCGCTCTATAAATTTTATAATCCGAGATTCCTCTGACTCTAACCCCCGCTTTTATATTAGGACTTGTGCGGGGGAGAGTCAGAGCGGACGCCATGTATTGAAAACTGGGAATTTGGCGAAACTAACTGGTATCGCGACTCTGCCTACCTTTTACAACTTTATTTCGCGGAGTTAACTCCCGAGACGCGAGAAATCAGTAAAATAATTATTATTCTACTTGTTAATCGTCATTAAAAGGATGCTACCGCCGTTTAAACGGTCCTATCACCGACAAATGAAGCATCACTTGAATTAGGTCGCCTCCTCGCCATTCGACTTCTTTGCGAATGACGTCAGCACACAAATACACAAAATTCCAAAGTAACACGTGCTCAAAACACGTGTGGACCTTTCGGAAAAATATGAAAGTGGTGTAAAAAAAAATACATAAAACAATATAATGATGTTTCATTTATTTATTTTTAAGGAAAGCAACTGTCAAAAACGACTTCTATGCTAAAAGTAGGTTAAAAACAGCATTAACACCAAACATGATATTTGCACGTGATAGTTTTGTTTGTGTATTTGTGTGTAACGTCATGCGCAAAGAAGTCGAATGGCGAGGAGGCGACCTAATTCAAGTGATGCTTCATTTGTCGGTGATAGGACCGTTTAAACGGCGGTAGCATCCTTTTAATGACGATTAACAAGTAGAATAATAATTATTTTACTGATTTCTCGCGTCTCGGGAGTTAGCGCCGCGAAATAAAGTTGTAAAAGGTAGGCAGAGTCGCGATACCAGTTTGTTTCGCCAAATTCCCAGTTTTCAATACATGGCGTCCGCTCTGACTCTCCCCCGCACAAGTCCTAATATAAAAGCGGGGGTTAGAGTCAGAGGAATCTCGGATTATAAATTTTAAAGCTAAAATTGTTGAAATTTTGTCCATTTTGTCCTCTTTCTAAAAAAATAACAAAAAATCGAACTAGTTTGTGACGTCAAAAAACAAAAATTGTCAATAAACTACTTTGAAACTACAGTGAAATATCAGTATCTCGAAGTTGAGGGGACCTGGACACAACTTCTAGATATCCGGGGGTTCGAGAAATCCGAAGTTATTTTCCAAAGTCGAATCAATAATTTCCCGGGGTTTTTTTTTTTTTGTGTGTATATCTTCATGCATAACACTATCCTTTATTACCAAACATGTAGTCTTTATGGTAAAGACTCAAGCATATTCACAATAAATATAAAGAAAAACAATGTTTGTTTCTTTCCTTATCGTATAATTGTAAAACAATTTAATATACATGCCTTATTGCATATACAGCGATTTTACATTTTCCAGGCCATGCTTACGCGGTCAAATGGGATGTATCATTAGCGTTATAGTTAAAGAACCTTCTCCGTAAGAGGCTATTCCTTCATGTAAGAAGTCACGAAATACATGGTTAACATTAACATACCAGCAACATCATATAATAAAATATCAGATCTTGCCTCTGGAAATATTTAGAACATTTCACCAAGACAGACCCTCTATTAGAGTCAGCGGCATTTAGCAGCATTTATCCAAAAAAGACCTACTAGTAGAGTCAGCTGCATTAAGCGGCATTTCTCCAAGACTCACTGACCTTCTGGTAGAGTCAGCGGCATTTAGCGGCATTTCTCCAAAAGAGACCTTCTTGTTGAGTAAGCGGCATTAAGCGGCATTTGTCAAAGACAGACCTTCTGGTAGAGTCAGTAGCATTAAGCGACATTTCTCCAAGACAGACCTCCTGGTAAAGTCAGCGGCATTTAGCGGCATTTCTCAAAGACAGACCTTCTGGTAGAGTCGGCGGCATTTAGCGGCATTTCTCCAAAAGAGACCTTCTGGTGGAGTGAGCGGCATTTAGCGACATTTCTCCAAGACTGACCTTCTGGTAGAGTCAGCGGCATTAAGCGGCATTTCTTCAAGACAGACCTTCTGGTAAAGTCAGCGGCATTAGCGGCATTACTCCAAGACAGACCTTCTGGTAAAGTCAGCGGCATTAGCAGCATTTCTCCAAGACAAACCTTTTGGTAGAATAAGCGGCATTTAGCGGCATTACTCCAAGACAGACCTTTTGGTAAAGTCAGCGGCATTTAGCGGCATTTCTCAAAGACACACCTTCTGGTAAAGTCAGCAGCATTTAGCGGCATTTCTCCAAGACAAACCTTCTGGTAAAGTCAGCGGCATTAGCGGCATTTCTCCAAGACAGACCTTCTGGTAAAGTCAGCGGCATTAGCGGCATTACTCCAAGACAGACCTTCTGGTAAAGTCAGCGGCATTAGCGGCATAAATCCAAGACAAACCTTTTTGTAGAATAAAGGCATTTAGCGGCATTTCTCCAAGTCAGACCTTCTGGTAAAGTCAGCGGCATAAGCGGCATTTCTCCAAGACAAACCCTTTTGTAGAATAACAGCATTAGCGGCATTTCTCCAAGACAGACCTTCTGGTAAAGTCAGCGGCATTAAGCGGCATTTCTCCAAGACAGACCTTCTGGTAAAGTCAGCGGCATTAGCGGCATTACTCCAAGACAAACCTTTTTGTAGAATAACGGCATTAGCGGCATTACTCCAAGACAGACCTTCTGGTAAAGTCAGCGGCATTAGCGGCATTACTCCAAGACAGACCTTCTGGTAAAGTCAGCGGCATTAGCGGCATTACTCCAAGACAGACCTTCTGGTAAAGTCAGCGGCATTAGCGGCATTACTCCAAGACAGACCTTCTGGTAAAGTCAGCGGCATTAGCGGCATTACTCCAAGACAGACCTTCTGGTAAAGTCAGCGGCATTAGCGGCATTACTCCAAGACAGACCTTCTGGTAAAGTCAGCGGCATTAGCGGCATTACTCCAAGACAGACCTTCTGGTAAAGTCAGCGGCATTAGCGGCATTACTCCAAGACAGACCTTCTGGTAAAGTCAGCGGCATTAGCGGCATTACTCCAAGACAGACCTTCTGGTAAAGTCAGCGGCATTAGCGGCATTACTCCAAGACAGACCTTCTGGTAAAGTCAGCGGCATTAGCGGCATTACTCCAAGACAGACCTTCTGGTAAAGTCAGCGGCATTAGCGGCATTACTCCAAGACAGACCTTCTGGTAAAGTCAGCGGCATTAGCGGCATTACTCCAAGACAGACCTTCTGGTAAAGTCAGCGGCATTAGCGGCATTACTCCAAGACAGACCTTCTGGTAAAGTCAGCGGCATTAGCGGCATTACTCCAAGACAGACCTTCTGGTAAAGTCAGCGGCATTAGCGGCATTACTCCAAGACAGACCTCCTGGTAAAGTCAGCGGCATTAAGCGGCATTTCTCCAAAAGAGACCTTCTGGTTGAGTAAGCGGCATTTAGCAGCATTTCTCCAAGACAGGCCCTCTGGTAAAGTCAGCGGCATTTAGCGGCATTTCTCAAAGACAGACTTTCTGGTAGAGTCAGTGGCATTAAGCGGCATTTCTTCAAAAAAGACCTTCTGGTAGAGTTAGCACATTTCTTCAACACTGACCTTCTGATAAAGTCAGCGGCATTTATCTGCATTTCTCCAAGACAGACCCTCTGGTAGAGTCAGCGGCATTTCTCCAAAAAAAACTTTCTAGTAGAGTTAGCGGCATATCTCTTAGACTGACCTTATGGTAAAGTTGGCAGCATTCAGCAACATTTTTTCAAGAGAGACATTCTTGTAGGGTCAGAGGCATTGAGGGACAATTCTCCAAGACAGTTCCTCTGGAAGAGTCAGCAGTATTGAGGGGTATTTGTCCAAGACAGACCCTGTGGTAGAGCAGCTTATATTTCTGTAAGATATTTCTTCTGATGAATATCATGCTGTATTTGCCAAGAGCAATGACTTTCATCTTCTCAAAGTATTACATGTAACAACAAAAATTTTGCAAAAACAGATATTGAAAAAAAGTTGTTTTAGCATGTTCTGACAATACAAGCAATAATTTTAGCAATAATTCTGACAAATTTATCAAGGTCTTCTATGCTTATTTACAAATCTACTACTGTATCAATTTTTGTGTACTTGAAAAAGAAAGAAACGTCGTAGTCTTTATAAAAAGTAACCGATTTTTTTTATTGTACAAACATTTTCAAAGAAGTTAGTGTTCTTAAGTTATAATAAGGAAATCAATCAATAATGCATTTAGATTCCCGACGTGCAATGATCAGATGCAAGTGTACCGTATGTATTAGAGGTCCATGCATATCAGAGATTCTCTTCCCTCGTCTGAAAAGTCTGTCATCCACTGATATTTTCTTTTTTGTTTCGATTTTTTGCTTCTACAAATGACACCTTTATATAAATTTGGTTATTCTCGAGTTGTAGAGTGCATTCTGAATATCATGTAGTTATGATAAACCTGTATATCGATGCAGCAATGTAATCCAAAAAACACAGTATCAAATATCCTGTCCCATCTGTTTGTTTATGCGGCAACGAAACTCCCCTCCACAACAAAAGAGCACACCAAGGAAGATAATCTCGAAACTTGCGTATATGGTCAAGTTATGATGGTCAGGCACACAAGAGAGTCAAGATCGTATTTTTAAGTAATTTTATATTTATAGTTGAAAAATAAGCATGAAATATTTATATTCAAAACAAAATATACTAAATATAGTAAAGCCCTTTGATGCATTTAGAGCGATATAAATTGTTTCCTTGTTTGGATTACATTCACATGAAATCTGAAATACATATCAGCAATTTCAATTTGCCAAAAAGTGATTTACAGGCATTAATCTAGGGCAAATTGACAACAAATATTCGGTATTTTTTCCTAGAAAAAATCTTCCCATAAGATCTAATTTTCCCCTTTAGATGAGTAAAATATTCCCCTCACAAAAATAAAAACTTCAAATATAATTCTTTCCCCCCCTCATAAAAACTGAAAATTCAAAGTAGAATGTTTCAGTATGCGAGAAATATGGTTATTTACATTTCTACATTATGCACTTTAAATGTTCATAAATATGCTGAAATTCAATTGCCCCCGAGACAGGGCTTAATTGTCCTTCACCAGCTAGAGTGTTTGAGTCACAGTGGTTCCCAGACCTCGGCTGATTTCCATATTTCTCAAGAAATGGTAGTTTCTCCCAAAACCTAGATTAATCCCTGTATTATCAGACTATAATTCCAAATTACTATACCGCAATTACAGGTAATATGCCATAATTTATACTCCTTGTGTGTTTTTACTCTACACTTGAGTAACATAATAAATATATATTTTAATTAATGTTATTTATGTATATTAATTTTAATTATTTTTTTCCTTACTCTAGCAAGACTATATGTAGCTTTCAGCTTGGCGTATATATAATCACTAAGATTATGATTATTTGGTATTCCGATCCAGATTGTTTATTATACTGAATAATTTTTTTTTTCCAAAAAAGAAAAAATGCTCATTTATTTGTTAACTTCTTATAAATCTTTTTTTCCTCGTTTCAACTGATATCAGCATAACCATATAAGTGGATGGGCCTATAGTTAATTTAGGAATGACTCTAATTCTTGGCCAAATTATTCGATTAAAACCTGGTTTGGGTCAGTTTACGCTTTATAATCGGCAAAGCGGATTATAAAAAAGCATATAAACTGACCCAAACCAGGTTATAATCGAATAGGCAGATTATAAAAAAGCGTAAACTGACCCAAACCAGGTTATACTCGAATAATTTGGCCAAGAATTAGAGTCATTCCTAAAATAATTTAATTTTTAAATAATCAAACAACTGTGGATGTAAAATTGTGCTGCTTTTTATGAGTTCAAATTTGCTGCTCAATAATACATCCCTAGTAATGGAAGTGATTTGAAACAAGGGGACGTAATAACTGATACACAGATCTAGCAGCCATGATGTTTGTTTACACGAGGTAAGAGCGATCGAGCTACTGTTTGAAGTTAAAAGTACATTTATGAAATGTAGAATTTTCCATGTAATTCCATAGACTTGAAATGTGGGATTACATAGATACAGATGAATCAGCTTGTTGTCAAAGGGGTGTGTCCCCATACCAAACCAGGTTATTACGTTTTATTCTTGTTTGCCTTTTTGGAAATCAACCAATGAGAGACTAGAATAAAATCATAATTAAATTATTATGCTTTACTTAATGAAGAACGTTGTTAGCCCTATATATTTGTTAAAAAAAAGTTTTTACCAGAGATATATACTAAATTACATAGAGTTGTATTTTATTCAAGTAAGTATATGTGGTTCTGCTTAAATAACCATGTTGGATGCACGCAAAGCATTATTGGGAGTGAAAAATTTTAGCACGTGGAATACTAGTAATTTGCAGATTTCAACCCGGATTCTCTCCATCCGTTCACAATGTCATGGAGCCCGCTATATATGCAAATATTGCACCGCCTCTCTACAAGTTTGCTACACATAATTAACCTCTAAGTAAAAGCACATTTACCTGAAGTGTGGATCAATAACCCCCCATTTATTTAAACTTATAAAAAGAATGGGTAGGCCTCATATATATTAAAAAATATACAATTTCCCCAGTCAAATACATCCATATTTTGATTTATGGCTCCACATATCTATGGAACGCCAAATTAACATATATTCAAATATTTGTACCTATCTTCAAATAATTCTACCTATCTTTAAGTAATTGCACCTATCTTCAAATCATTTGAAGATAGGTACAATTGAATTAAAGATAGGTACAATTGATTTAAAGATAGGTACAGTTGAATTGAAGATAGGTGTAAATAACTATACCTAGATACAAATGAATTATACCTAGGTATAAATGAATTATACCTATCTTCAATTCAATTAAAGATAGGTTCAATTGAATTATACCTATCTCTAATTCATTTGAAGATAGGTACAATTCATTTAAAGATAGGTACAATTGATTTGAAGATAGGTTCAATTCAGACATATCTACAAAGGATTTGAAGATAGGTACAATTCAATTATACCTAGGTTCAATTCGTTTTGTGTTGTTGAAAATAATGAACGCTCCCTTGAAGACATTTCAACATGGACGTATCGGAAATGCCATACCATACAGGGAGTATTCATTATTGCCAATATCTTTATAATTGGAGATAGGTTCAATTCAATTGTTCCTATCTTTAATTCAATTATACCTATCTTCAATTCATTGCAATTATACCTATCTTCAAATGAATTAAAGATAGGTATAATTGAATTGTACCTATCTCTAATTCAATTGAAGATAGGTACAATTGAATTGAAGATAGGTACAATTGAATTGAAGATAGGTACAATGGAATTGAAGATAGGTACAATTGAATTGAAGATAGGTACAATTATTTGAAGATAGGTACAAATATTTGAATATATGTTAATTTGGCGTTCCATACATATCAGGGGCCTGCATGTGATAAAAGTTGAAGTCCCCCAGGAATTCCACTTTATTTATTGAATCCCTAGCCTTGTTTAATTTCTTGCTTTAAAACTTGAATAAGTAAAGTATGCTAGTAGTAGGCTAAATTATGAGAGCTAGGCTATTCAACATCCTCAAATACCAAACATAAAGATGTATTTTCTTTGTATTATAGGCCTATAAGTTTATAATTAAGTACTGAGTTTTGACAGTGAGGTCATGTTCATCACTGGCAGTTGCCATGATAAATTTATGGTAAATGCAGATTTCTCTTTTAAGGCACTGCATGCTTCCATTCATGGCACATTTAATAGAGTACATTTGGATGTTCCAATAACTCAATAAATAAAATGAGATTTTTGTTTCAAAGCAACAAATTCAGGCATTGAAATTAAATCAGTCTTCTTAGATTAATGCCATATACACTGAGATTGAGAATTATAAGAAGGCTGATTTTGTGATTTCAGGGAATGTCTAACGTCACATTTTGATGTAAAAAAAAAAAAATATTGAAAAGTCTTGCCCTTCACATCCTCTTGGATTGAATACATCAAGTATAAATTTTTTTGGCAGGTCCTTGTAGTATAAGTGTGATAAGAATCACTGGTATTTGGGATACTTTTCACCCATTTTTCATATAACTTGATCACCATTTAATTAAATTGCTGTTGAGAAATAAAAATGTCAAACTTTAATTTGTTCCAGTATGGAGATTCCGTTTATTTTACTGTCCTTTTCTTCAGTGCATTTAATTTCAAATTGCTCTGCAGGTATATTTAAATTAAAGAAATAAAAATGTGGAATAAGAATGTTAACTTATTTAATATCATGGAAAGTTCAATTACATCTTCAAAAAGCACACAGACACATTAAAGTTCATAATGTCAATAAATGCACATTTTTACAAAACAGAAAGATTAATTAAACTCTGGACATCTGTACATTAACAAAATAATTACAATATACAAATATACATGTAAATCATGGCAATATTTTAGAGTTTACTGGTTCATTAATTTGTCTTTGGTAGATGGAGATCAATTATGTTATATCATATATACATGCATGAGCAGAACATATAACATATATACAAACCATTAGCTTATAATAACATCATATTTCCATAAAATATATATATTTGTATACTGGTATATAGATGATAATAACTTGGAGGTCTGACTCTCTCATTTACAATTAAGTTTAATACTAAATAGCTCGACATTTTTCGAAGAAAACATTTGTTCTCGAAACATAATGATGACATTTTGACATATACAATTTTTTCATCTTTCTAACTTAATTATCACAGCATAAATACAGTGAAATCCATCACAAACATTATCTTTACAAACTTATTCAATTAAGTACATTTTCAGAGCTTTGTTGTCACATTTTTTGAGAACAAGAATCACTTATGGGAGTATTTCTCAATCATCATGGAGAGCTTCCAGTTTCCTCTAGACTGGTTTGGTCCTTGTGACACATCATCAGATGGACCCTCATTCACTTGGGGAGCGTGTACAAGAGGGGCCTTCGGATGATGTTCAAGAATCTGAATGTCCAGTCCAAAAGAAACTGGTAAGAAAAACTGATGTTTATAAAATTCATAGGTAATTCCAAGCTCAGCCAATGCAGTTTGATTTACTGAGGTTGGAATTTCCTTGAAAAAGATAGCAACAGGTTTGTATTTGGATAACCTGATTTTCTTGAAGAAACCCAGGCCTTTATCTTCCAACTCCTCAAGCATTGTTACAGCTAATGAGCTTGTTATTATCTCCCCTCTGATCCTGGACTTGTACGCCTGTCTCAGGGGAAATACTGGCCCATTATCCAGTAGAATTCTTCTGGAAAGGTCATTCTTCATTGCCAATTCAGGATCAGTGCACCCTGTTGATGATGAGCTGTTTCGATGGTCACCAGTACTATATTCAGACTGTCCCGGAAAGAGGGCCTGAAATATACAACACACAAATGTAAGACTGAGAAAAAAAACCAATACTGCCCGACTTATACATGTATATTCAATGTAAAAAAACATAATAATCTAATATAGCATGTATACCTACCACTTATTTTCAATAAGTGATAAATATTGCTGTCAGGAATAGTTCTGAAATACATCTACTATGTTTTTTGAATTGAATTGATAAAATTATATTGAAAAGCATTTTCCATAAATATTTAGAATCTACACTACCAGAGGATGTTTTAACATAATATTCAGTTTCTCTGGCCCAGACAGTACTGTGGTTCTTGTGAGTAAAACTGTTGAAAATTTTACCTATTTATTTTTTAATGTAAAACTGGAATTCTCTATTGTGGCCCCTATCCTATCCATTAGGATCAATATATAATCTTAACTTCCCCAGGATGTTTATATACATCAGTTTTAGCTTTCCTGGCCCAGTGGCATTGGCGAATACACACAGAATATCGCATTTATTTATTATCACCCAAGCATTATTAATTAGATACAATTCGGCAAGTTTGCCCCTTGAGATAAGTGACTAATGAGATAATGCGAGGTAAATGACAAAGACTCGATGGATCTTAAGAATATTTTTCTGCATTTTCCCAATTTATGTAAATGAACTTGAATTCCATAGGTGCCCCTACCTTCCCCCAGGGGTCATGATTTTTAATTTTTAAAATATACACTACCATAAAGATGCTTTAAATCAGTTTTTATTAGCTTTTCTGGCCAAGGGGTTTTAGATAAGATTTTTACTCAATGTTAAACTTGTATTTCCTTTTGTAGCCTCATTTTACACCTGGGGGCATGATTTTAAAATTTAGAAATTGTACAATACCTCTCTATGATTTGCTTTCACATTAGTTTCACCTGTTATGGCCCAGTGGTTCTTGGGAGAAGATTTTTAATGATCAGATCCTATTTTTTGTTCTTAATTATCTCCCCTTGAAAGAGGACATGGCCAGTCATTTTAAAAATTTACACCCCCCCCCCTTTATCCAAGGATGCTTTAGTGGTTTTGTTAAATTGGCCATGTGGTTCTTGAGAAGAAGAAGTTAAAAATATGAAAAGACCACAATCAGCTCAAATGAGCTAAAAAACGAAGAGATAACTGTTAGTTCAAGATAGTAATGGCAAAATAAACAGGAAGAAAAGTAGTAGGGACTTCCAAATGACTTCAATATAGCTTATCATGAGGCACTTTTACATGTAATGAAATGAAACTTACATTTAATACCATTTCGTTCTGCTTAACGATATGGTCCAGGAGACCCTTTGCACCCTCAATACTGGTCAGGGGGATTTCAAGGGGTATATTAATGCTGCCAGCCATCCTTCCCAGTATCTGACTTAGCACGGATGTAAATACATGGAGAATTAGTGTCAAACGACCTAATTGATCCATGTATTTTGATCCGAGAGGAGTCCTGATGGATTCCATGTCTTCTGCATTATCCTCCTCATCACTGCTGTCCACAACCATGGCAGAAGACTGTTCAAGAACACCAAAACGTACTTTTTCTTCTACTTCATTAAAAAAATCCTGTGCTTCAGGAGAAAATCGGTACACTCGAGGTGTTTCTCCTTCGTGTACTCGAAATATCTCCTGATACACAGGATTTAATGAATGAAGCAGATACTGGGATTTGAATTCCTCATGGGCTGCCTTAATCTTCCTGAAAAAAAAATGATGCATTACTAAAAATAAATTCCATGCAGTGTGAGGCTTTCAGTTAGGTCATCTCAGTGTTAAGATTTATGTTTTTCAACGTTTCATTAAAAGTTGCTAATTTTCTTCTTTGATTGAATTACAATTAACTGGTAAAGGATGTCCTCAAAACCATCAACATCTTTGTTCATGATATTAATCTCAAAAAGATGTCGTAAATGGTAAACAGAGTTAATCATTGTTGTGTATTTTTTTTTCTTAAGGTAATGTATCCTTTTAATTTAATAAGTCCACTTTTAAGTATTAATTAAGAAAAAAGATGAAAGGGATGCCTGGTCCTAACTACATTAATTTAGTCAGAACCACTTACCCTCCAGAGTACATGTAACCGGGAAGCATCCAAAATAGGAATCGCTCAAATAGCCCATCACTGCTGTCTTTCATTTCGGATATTATCTCAGCCATGCGATCTGGCTGAGTAAATCCTCCAACACAAAGGCCAGATCTTGAAATCTCAACGTCTGCCTTGCTGGCATAAGCCACACTGTGTCCCCTTCCTCCCCATAGTGTGAGGAGTAATTGTCTTTCACCTGTAATACAATAATGAGAACAATTTATTATATATGTAAAAAATCTCAGTACATAATTGCTTTAAATGTGTATCATAAATGAGTAACTGATATAATCAGTATATGGTAATCAGTATAAAGTTCATTGATCATATTGTAATGGGTGACACGTGACAGGGCCTCTACTCTATACTCTCTTTACTCCCCGAGACCCTTGCTTTCTTGGGGTTGTCTTATCTTGGTGGCAACGCTTACATTACAAGCCTAAACTGCACCACAGAAGGGCTAGTATTTGGTTCAAAAATCAATACCCTTTAATCTTATTTCACAACACTAAATTTCCCGTGTAAAACCAATAAGTATATATATTTATTGACAAAGTTTGAGGGCAATTAACATGCGTATTGTCGGACTAAAGAAAACAAACGCTCTGTCTGCGAGAACTTAGTCATCAAATGTCTTGTTTTACCTTTCATTTTAATTTTTTGGACTGATACAAGTGTTTTGTACAGTGTCTCCCACTACCTCAGGTCCATCACTTTTGAACACAACAAATAAAAATAATATAGAACTCTGTCTATTCTGTGACATAAGGTGTCCAATATAGATTTTTTATGCCCACTTAGGAAAACCTTAGAAATACATGTAGTAGCTTTTTTCGTATAGCTTTGTAAGGGTATATATCAATCTCTGATAGTTCACCACTGCCAATAACCTATACCTCTACTTATAAATCCATGTTCTCTAAGTTATGCTAATTAAATTTTGAAATACACAAAACCCCTAAGCTTTTCTTACCTACAGGGTATAGATTATATGACGAGCTTGTTAAAACCTAGACTCAAAGTCAATGGAATTCTTAAATACTCATATCTTATTACTCATTTTTTAATGTCTTGTATCCCACAATTTCCATCTTGTTGGAAAACCACACTTTGAGAAAAACATTGTAAATCTCTGTACATGTATTGGATATGAGACAAAATACAGTTTAACAATTTATGATAATAAATATTCTCAAATAGGGAGTAAGTGAACAAATGCCTCAGTCTATCTCTAGTCAATGACATTTTTCTGTCTGATACCAACACTAAATGCAAAGTACACTCAAACGTTTAAATCCATATACTCTGACACATCCTCCCAAACCCCCTGGATGAAAGTGAAATCCAATAAATGAAACTTAATCCCTAATTCAACCTTATGAATAATCCTTGCAAATTTTGAAACCAGAGTAAATTTCCGGAAGTATTTGGAAGTCTGAGTTTCAGTTATGAACAATAGCAAATATTTAGAAATACACTAGTCTCTTTATCAAATAAAAATTTTAGCAGACTGAGAACCCCAGGTAATGTAGCTACCAGTATTAGTTAAGTGTAGAGTCAAAACCTCAAAATTAGAATTAGTGGATCATCAATGGAGCCATAGCATTTTACTATAATGCTATTGAATAGTAAAATAAGTGTATATGTTCTCAGCTTATGGAGGTAATTTAAGTTTATTGAAACTTAAGGGTTACACGGCTTGGCATTGAGAGTAAGTCTCATACTAGGAGCATACTAGGAATTATTTGTAGATTTCTGTAAAAATTACTCTGTAAGGCCACACCAATTTAATTTCCTGTTCATCGGACATGTGATAAAAAAAAGTACAAGCGGGCAAGCGGTTAAATAATAACATTATTAGTAATTTAATACTTTATTGTAGGTAAATTTTAAAGTGGGGCGTGAATAAATTTGAGCGGAGAATTATATTTTTTCTGATTTGCAGAGTAAGTAGATTAAAAATATGATAAATAGAGTGGAAATGGAAAAGAAAACAGCATAGAATTCCCATGGTCTGGGATTTTTAAATTAATATTATTTGTTTAGATTTGTATAAATATGAACAAAAAATTGTATTGGTGTGGCCAAAGGAAAAAAAATGATAGTTTTGTTTCTGGCTACCAGCCTAAAAAAAGAAATAGTGAAGGTAGGTAAGAAAAATTATTTTCTTTTTTTCCCCCATTTTATTATTTTTTTTTTGGCAACATCATTTTTCTAGATATTAACTTGTACAAAACCAAATATGCCATTAATCGACATGATTATTTAAAGTGAAATGTCTTTTAATGCACAACTGAGTGAAATTTTATTAAAGTCTGTGCCAGTATATAATAGATATTATTTTATGAAATATATAACTTGGATATATATTTTTTTTTCACTTTTGGAACATGAAATTCCTGAAAATTCCTTAAATGTCCAATTTTCTCCGTAACTTAAGAAATAGGGTAGGTCAGGTAGTAGGAAACAAGACTTCTTATTTTGGCCTTATTTAAATGGTTGAAACATGCAGCAAATTTTGAGTTTCATTCAGAATTATTTGGCTCCAGAATTTTTTGTAATTTTTTTTAAATCTGATTCCTATGACAGCTACATGTATAAATTTTTGAATATTTGTTCCTACCTGATGAGTCAGCCTGGCTGCGTCTCAGCATTGAATTGAGGAATTGGCTGACTTCATCAGCACATATTATCCCTCTTCCTCCAAGATCTTTTTGAACTTTCAGGAGTGCTGCCTTGGAGCATTAAATTCCGACACATGAATCGGCTTTCCCAACTCATGGGATATTGTCTCTAGGGGACTGCCCATTGCAAAGTCAAATGCTGGTGATTTCCCACTCCCAGGCTCTGCAACACCTATTATTAAGAAAAGAAAAAGGTCTGAGCTTATTGTTTATATTACATGGAATCAAAATGTATTTTTTTCATGACGATTGACCCTTTTCACCTAAGTTATGTCCTTAGCCTTTTGATCTAAAACTGTATAAGACTTAAAGTGGGGGCCTGAATTTAAAATTTATATACATTGTATAATATACTTTATTTATAGAGAAATGCATTAATTTAGCAATTTGTTTTCCTAAAATCAATCACACATGTATATACTTGTAATGTGTTCTACAATTAATATGTCTGTTAGACAACTATGTCTGACAACTAATTCATTGGAACTTATAATCAATGTGTCACCATTCGGCAGAAGAATAATTTGAAAACATATCACATTTGTTTAAAGATTAGAATTGTCAATAAGATAACATGAAGTTAGTTAATAATTAAATGCAAACGAAAAAATGCACTAAAAAGTCAATTCTTGTTGTCATTCACTCATATTCCATAACCAACTGTGTTTTGCAGCCAAGTTCAGAATCTTGAAATAAACTACTAGCATCATGAAAGGCCAGTTTTCGTTCAATTTCTAAATATGAATAACACCCCCCCCTGGGGTACTACTAAACAGAGAACTGTAGAGAACCTTAGAGAACCTTGTTTTTAATTATTTCTTGTCTGTAAAGGAACTGTTTATATTCTAGATAACTAATATATCATGCCAAAACAAAATTACACATTTCATTAAAATTAAATATCGAATAATGTGAAAAATAATTGAAAATTGTGTGAAAATTTTATTATTTAGATAATGTTTTTGAAATTCAATCGGGATCGGGATGTTATAAAATATTTTGCCTTCTATTTTGTTACTTTGCTGAAAACTTCCATAAAATACCTTTTTATTTGATTTAATGAATAAAATATGCTTTATTTAGAAAAAATCTATCCAATTATGCATAAATCATATATAAATTCATGATATAAACCTTGGGTTCTCTAGAGTTCTCTGTTTAGTAGGACCGCCCCCCCCCCCCCCCCCGCCTTGAATTCTGCAAAATTGTTCAAGGAATCTGCCACTTATTAACAGTAAGCAGTATTTTAAGGTAAGTCACTCCGCAAGTTTGTTATATCAAGGATTTTTTTGAAAAGTATATTTTTGATAAGTAATCATAAAGTGTAACTCAAAATCGCAAAGAAAATAGGGGGTCAGTGTGCATCCTACTGATCTACGGTACATTTAAGTTGACCTTTTTGCACTTAAATTTCATCTCTTTGGTTAATTACTTTAACCCTTGTTATATTTGATTAGATGTAAGCAAGGCAATAAATATAATCTTATTTTACGTGAAATAGTTTGAATAATATTTAACATTAAAAAAATCTTGCAAATTATTGTGCGTAAATTATTGTTTGACCTTTTTGCACTTAAAAATAACATATTTGGAGTATTGAAAAACTTAATAGGCAATAAAAAATTTTCTTATATCAAACTTTTTACGACTTGAGTGCTGATCAGTCACAAGTATCAAGTAGTTTAAAATATTGAAAGAAAAAGGTGGGGTCAGTGATGTTAATTTTGAAATATTTGTCAAAATATGTGATTTTCAGGCTAAAAATGGTGTAAATTTGACCTTGACTTCTTTCATATATTTTCATTTTTTGGGAAAGTTTGTTGAGAGATGGTGTAAAACTTAGTCTAAAAATATAAATTAAGACCTATATTAAATATTTTTAGCAATATCAAAACGGAAAATATTCTCGAAGTAAAAGTATGCGAGGCTTAATTTCCATTACATTAAATTTTATAAATGTGAAGATTTGCAGAATTTTCTGCTAAATATCCTTCCACCAAAAGAAATAGTCCCTCATAAATCTTGCTTCTTTGTTGATTTTTGAGCAGTTTTTTCATTGAATGTTAAAAAATTTACATTGTTGAATATAAATATGTCATTAAAATTTAATTTTGATTAGTAGTTTTGAAGTAAAAGCTTCTGCGTGAACTTTTCTAAAAAGCTGAGGAGTGAATTACCTTAAGACACGCGTTATGTACAAGTACACATATTGTACAACTTACTTTCCCACTTGTTATACTCCAAGATATCATCAATTTTAATACACCGGTGTACGTTACACTAACTAGAAGGAGTTTTGATCAGATATTAAACATAAAAAAAATGAAAACCATTGAAGCTTTAAAAAAGAAAAATGAAAAAATATATATATTATAATTTGCCCACCTCATTAGATCGGTAATCTATCTAAACTTATTTTAGATATGTTAGCAAGAAATTAAATAATTCATATGAAGTGCGAGTGCTGAGCATTCAATTTAACCACATCATTAGATCGCTAAACTATTTTAGTTACCTTAGCAAAAAATTAAATAATATCTCATAGAAAGTACGAGTGCTAAGCATTCATGGTACAAACAGTCAGAAATAACAATTATAATATAAACTACATACCGATCATAAATAAATTGCCTGGTATGGTATAGTCTCCGTAGGGCTTCATCTGCAAACAGGCATTCGGTCCCATACAAGCTGCTGTTGTTATCAGTGCCGCTGAAATGAGCATCTCTGGTGATGTGTTCCGCACCTTTGCGGCAAGTTTCAAAAACTTTGCCACGGATGAACAGAGGAAATCCGAGACCCGGTACCTCAACTTTGCGGCCAGTCCAAAAGTGTATCGCAAAAAACTTTGCTGTGGAGCATTGGTTCTCCTGCGCTTACATGGGGAAGCCATTGTTCTTGGTATTGAAATGTCAGTAAAGTGAAACGTCAGAAATATGAGCGCAAACTTGCAAGATAATAGGTCCGGAAGAAGTAGACAATATATATGCAATTACTGTATAGTCAGCTCCGCCCTGCCCCGCCCACACTTTTATATGACCGTGCGCAGTATGTCACTGCGCAGCCAGCATTAGCTTTCCTCCGCCCGGGGGGGGGGGTTCTTTCCTTCCTTTGCATCAAAGTAACAAATTTTACCGAAACATGTTACAGATTTGTAGGCGAGTCTTTTTTCTATCGTATACCCCCCCCCCCCCCCCCCC
>PRKT01001140.1:91871-111185 GCA_003671525.1 Saccostrea glomerata
CCCCCCCCCCCCTCCCGATGTTTGAATTCTTCACAGGATACATCATTGCATGTATCTAAAGAGTGTGGTTAGGGGTTGGTTTCATAAATTATTAAATCTTCAATGTGTGAAAAAATAAGAGGTTGTTCTGCATCTCAAATACTTTTACAAAATTAGTGGTATAATATAATAATTCGTCCATGCTCTCAATCCTTAAATAGGGTTGACTTCTTTAAATATCGTATATCATTTTTTGCAATTATTATAGATTTTCCCCCTATATTTGTTTCATACCCTTTTAAAGATTAAGCAAAGTTGGAAGACTTTTTTAAAAGAGCATCATAACTTGATTTCATGCCCAGGTTTTAAATCTCTGACCGAAAAAGTTGCAAAAATAATAAAAATAAGTGCTTTACTAACAGAATTTTATATTTTTCACGGAATAAGCTGCATGATTACAAAAATGTTACCCTTTTCTAGCTTTTTTATCTTTCATAGGCGTCGGAACGGGGGGGGGGCCCCCCCCCAATCTTTTCTTCCAAATATATACTTAGTATAGATATTGAACATATATATTAGTAAGTTTAGCCCCCACACACACACACTTTCCACGGATACGTCTTAGTATAGGTTAAAAATGGAGAAAATGGTGGTGGTTGAAAGAAAATTTTTGATACTGGAGTTCGAACCCCATCGTCACCAAATAGGATTTTCGTGTTTGGGCAGTAGACCCCGGAGAAAACCGAGTGAGCTAGGTAAAAGGCCATGGAAAATGTCTGCTTTATAAGATAATGTTCATGGTTTACAAGGCCATTGTTAAGTTTTATTTTATTTACGGAATAAGATGCATGAATTAACCAATATACAATCTATTATAACTTGCTTTCCTGTCCGAGTTTGATATCTTTTACGGAATAAGCTTCATGATTAAACCAATATACAATCTATGATAACTGGCTTTCCTGTCCAGGTTTGATATCTTTTACGGAATAAGCTGCATGATTAAACCAATATACAATCTATTATAACTTGCTTTCCTGTCCAAGTTTGATATCTTTTACGGAATAAGCTGCATGATTAACCAATATACAATCTATTATAACTTGCTTTCCTGTCCAAGTTTGATATCTTTTACGGAATAAGCTGCATGATTAAACCAATATACCATCTATTATAACTTGCTTTCCTGTCCGAGTTTGATATCTTTTACGGAATAAGCTGCATGATTAAACCAATATACAATCTTATGATAACTGGCTTTCCTGTCCAAGTTTGATATCTTTTACGGAATAAGCTGCATGATAAAACCAATATACAATCTATTATAACTTGCTTTCCTGTCCAAGTTTGATATCTTTTACGGAATAAGCTGCATGATTAAACCAAAAAAATCTATTATAACTTGCTTTCCTATCCAAGTTTGATATCTTTTACGGAATAAGCTGCATGATTAAACCAATGTACCATCTATTATAACTTGTTTTATAATTGCATTATATATATCTTTTTCGGAATAAACCAAGTGAGTTAGTTAAAAAGACTTGGAAAATGTCTGCTTTATTCAATAATGTTCATGGTTTACAAGGCCATTGTTATTTCTTCCTTGAGAATGAGGTAAACAACAACAACAACAAAAAAGGAAACAGGAAGGAAACATCAAATATATCCTGTACAATTACAAATACTCTTTTCAAAAATGTTTTTGTTTTATATTATTTCTTTTGACAAAAATATAAGTACGACATATGTCACCAAATTATGTCCAAATATATTAGTAAAGACTCCCCGTCGAAATACACCGCTAATTTACAAGGGGTACCTGTTGAATGTGCTTTATGGTTATGGAGACAGGAATTACACTTAGTGTCTTATTTTGTTATTTTCTTTACAAAAGGTGTTCATTGATATCCTCACAATTTATGTGAAAAGAAGAGATGAAAATCACCTTTCATCACGTGGAATGAATGAACGAGGTAATCCATTCAACCACTCGTATCTATGCATGGCCACATTCCAAGCATAAAGGCGGTAATTGCGTCCTCTTCCCACCAGATTAAAAAAAGTCCTTATATGACGTATTCCAGATTTGTGTTGAACAAGTTGAAGTAAATCGACCCACTCGATAAGAATCTCTGGGTTTAAACCGTTAACGTAAGCAAACGTACTTATGAGAATTCTCTGCCAGTGGTGGAGCGGTCTCGTCCAAAACAGCCGCCGAATTGAAACTGGCCATAGATATGATGCACCAATAATGTCTTGTATATCCAACCAAAGTTGATGAATTTGAGAATTTTTAGATGCCATGTACAATATTGAAATGCAAGCAATGCAAGAGCTAGAATTTCGGACTTGAACCTTTTGATTGTGTTGGAGGAAGTTACGTTGATACATGATAATCTAATAATATTTACAACTCAGACATTCATGTGTGATGTCTCTGTGATTATTATATTAATTGGGGGAGTTCTCTCTTTCTCTCCCCGGCATTCGTAAATTCAATTATTTTTTTTGGAGAGTTATTTGATAATTGCTTTATTATACCCGGGCAACAAATAAAAATAATAATGGACAATGAACATGTCATTCCTTAGAACACATTAAAAACACATTGCATATTGATGATAACAATTACCAAATAAAATCATCGTATTCGTTCAATTGCGTTTACTGGTATAATAAAACTTACAGGTGTTTCACTTTGCACCAAGTTAAAAGTAATAATTAACGCCATGTAAACGCTTTGGTATCCACAGGAGGTAACACGTGCAAGTGTAGAGGCAACATGTTGAAAAAAAGAAGATTTTTTTAACCTTACATATGTGATTCATTTATTGCCGCGACCTGTGTATCACGACGTGTATGGTGCAAGGTAGCATACGAATAAATATTATATTATGTGTATATATATACACAACTTTGACAAATTACAACTTGTCTATAATAACGTGTCAAGTGTAAGAATTAAAGCCATATATGGCGCATGTACATGAAAATTATTAGACGAAAATTATAAGAACTTATTATTTGTATCATTACTTTATGTAAAGATAGAACGTTTCCGTAAATTACAAAATCTAAGTCAATTGCGCTATAAAGATACCACAATTTAATTTGGGTTCTCGGAATTTCCTCCGACTCGGAAGAAAATACAATAGATTTAAATAACACCATACAGAGAAAATAAAATCGTATTATTAGATGAAACGAGGTGTTCTCCGTTTTAATTTAAATGTATAAACTATATTTCTTAACTTAATTTTGTATTTTTCAAAAATATTTTTTTGGATCGTTTACCCAATATATGGCTTTAAGTACAAGTATAAAATGAAACTGTATTAAAAGCCAGATAAAATCATAACTTGTGAAATTTTATATTCTCAGAAATAACTATCGAAATGTACAAAGAAGTCACTGACGCTAGTGGCCCCCTCTCCCCTCCACCAACAAGTTATATGTGTACACATAGACACCCCCCCCCCCACACACACACACACGCATAAAGGAAACCGCAAAGAGGAAACAAACACACAGCCACAAGGGAACAAACAGAAATGATGATAAACCCTTCGTATTACAGTATTTAAGTGTTCTTAATATTGATAATATAGTAGTAATATTGCATATTACACCAATAATGGTCAAGCAATACATCATAAAAACGAAAACAACAGAGAACAATATACATGATGTATACAATATCCATACAGCAATTTTTAATCCCTAAATGTTTTACCAGTGTGGACCTGCTATTTCCCAGCTTTATAAAATGAAAACTGCAGGTGGATGGTATAACTTCAAGTTTTGACCATCCGCAGTAGTTGATGAGATTGGAATCTATTTTAAAAGAATACAGAAAAGGAAATAATAGAATGTCTTCGCGTTGTACACCATGCAACTGCAGCTCGTATATAGTGCGACTGCATTGAGTTCACAGTCATGAAAAAAGATTATAAATATATGCTGTCAGTCTTTTGTTGCATCCACATCAAATCATTGAACTTTTAACCTTTATTCAGAAATACATACTGTAGGCAATGTACAAAGACATGAAATTTTGAATAGTAAATATACAGTATAAGCCACAGAAACTGTAGGTTATGGTTTTAAATTTTAGTCTTTGACCTTAATAGCCACTTGAAAATGAAAGCCAGAATTCTTTTATTATAGTTGTACTTAAATACCTAACAAGAGGTTAACCTCGCATCCCTATTTGTAGCATGGTTATAAATATATTTTAGTCGTAATGGTTAAAGACTAAAATTTATCTTATCGAAATTATCATTATGTTTAATGAACTGTTCTCACGAGAGGTGATTACTAGAACAAAAAACATAAAAAGAAAACAAAAACAAAAAAACATCGGGCTCAGGATTCCATCAAGTATTAGAAGCAAGGAGATTTTTCCACCAGCCTGCCCAGCATTACGGTACGGGTATGCTATAAAAACCTATCTTGGGTTAGGGATTATGTACATAATTGGAACACCAGCACAGTACAGTGAATCACAAGCGCTTGTTTCATACACTATAGACGCTACAGTAGTGAAATTATATACTACTATAAGCTCACTGTATGAAACAAGCACCTGTGCAGCGAGTACTTGGATTGTATGAAAAGTATCATGTCAAAGAGTATGGAATTTGATAAAAGTTTAGTTTTAGTTTAATTGTGGATTTTTCCTTTGAAATACTTTGTAAATATGTCACACTCACAGCTAAATATTTGTAACAGGAAAGGAGCAAATGCATGGCTGGACCGGGAATCGAACCCGGGACCCCTGTATCACTAGTCAGGTGCTCTACCAACCGAGCTATCCAGGCCGATATCCACGGCCCCAACCATTACATTCCTCCCTCCTTAAAGGTCTTTGGCCCTCCAAAGACCCCAACCCAGGCTCATCCCTGGCAGGTCTTTCACCTGTCAATTCCAGGGCATGGCACGGCACCAAATCTGTAACAGGAAAGGAGAAAATGCATGGCTGGACCGGGAATCGAACCCGGGACCCCTGTATCACTAGTCAGGTGCTCTACCTATTGAACTATCCAGGCCGATATCCACGGCCCCAACCATTACATATTATATAATTTTTAAACAGGGTAGTATGAAGGTCCCTGATAAATTTAAAATTTTTTGTAAAATGCTACTCATCCAACAGTTTTGGTCTGGGTTTAAATCATGTATAACTTGGCACAAAAGAAGACTGCACTAAGATTTATAATATAATGCAGCAGTTTATTTTTTTTTTATTAAACACTGTTGCCATATGTACTAAAAATAGAAGTACATGTATCTTTGCAATTCCATTTTAACCCTATTCCTCTGACAGTTTTGGTCTGATATAAATATAATTTGACACCAGATAGTCAAATTTTCTACACTAACATTACTAAGGTACATACTTGAATGGATATAGTTTTGTTTTTTAATGAATTATGTTACCATTGAACATGTTATACCAGGTTGCTTAAAATAGAGATTTCTGAAAAATTCCTTTAAAGGCAGAAATTGTTTACCAGGTGGTAAATTTCAGGTGAGCGAGGAGCTTATTTTGTACAGGTGTGAATGCCTTGGGGGCTAGCAGTCTACCTGTGGCCACCTGTCTCCTAATCCCTATACACAGGAAGTGATTTAATACACAGTGAAATACCCAGGTGTCAAACTTGACCTGTGTTGGGGATTTTGAGACAAATTTTTATCAGAAGTAAAAAGTTTCTCAATAATCTGTATTAAAAATTAATTTATATTTAAATGTTTAAAAACACCCCTGCCCATTTGAAGCAATTATTATGGAGAGGACTTATATGGGTAGTATGTGCCAACTGTCTGATCCTATTATGTTAATTCATAATAAAACATTGTTTAAATTAAATCAGAAAAAAGTGTGATGATCCCATAAACTATGAATTAAAATATTACATCAAAGATTATTTAAGATGTAAATTTCTGTGTTCATGAATGTAAAAGAAAATCCTTCAGTAACAACCAAAGTAGATTTATTATTTCATTCATCCTCAGGATCCTATAGCTATATCAAATGAAAAGAGAGCCAATATTTTATGAACATTTCATAAATAAATATCCAGGGTTAACCTATTTTGTCACCAAGATAAAACATGCTAAAAAGTTTGCTTGTAAATTCTTATCTGAATAACAAAGAAGAATGTTACCCGTGATTAGTAAATACATGTAAGTTATTTATAAATATTCTTAAATCCAATTACTTCACACAGTACGTGTTGCTGTAAACTTAAACAATGACATTTTCTCTATAGGTTACTGTTTACATATTAAAATCAATATAGAAATTTCCTCAGTGAAAAAAAAATTGTAAAGTTTAATTTTTTTTTTTTTTGAAGGACAAGTGTTCTTAAGCCCTTTTTATGTGTAATTTTACTGTAGAATATATAAACATTTTTTTTTTTATAATTGTTAGTTACTAGTGGATATTTCTAATTAAAAAGCACTTTAGGCTTCACATTATTCGGGATGGATTTTGAAACATTTTAAAGTTCTTGTCTCATTTTCTTGACAACTAACACTTCAAATTAAAACTTTTAATGACAATAAAATCAACATTGTAAAAACTGTGTTATTTCCTTATAAATTATAAAATTATTGAACAGTTTTAATTCAAAAAAGTGAAATATAATCTTTGGTGATTGAAATTCCCATCTTTTTAACAGAATTAGAAGAATTAAAAGTGTCTGTCTGATACGTATTGGAAGTTATTTTTTGATACGATATTTTTTTAGAATATCGATATGTATCAATATATTGATACAGCCCTAATATTTGGAGCAGTTTTTGATGTTGATTAATGGTGTTGTCATGGTTACTAAATATAGAAATTTCTGTGAAATTCCTTGTAAAAAAAACTACTCCAACAGTTTGGTTTTGATATTATGTGGCACACTAAGGGACATGATTTGATGAATAGATTTTAGCTCACCCGAGCCGAAGGCTCAAGTGAGCTTTTCTGATCAAAATTTGTCCGTCGTCTGTCGTCGGCATCGTAAACTTTTCACATTTTCATCTTCTTCTCAAGAACCACTTGGCCAATCTCAACCAAACTTGGCACAAAGTATCCTTGGGTGAAGGGATTCAAATTTGTTCAAATGAAGGGACACGCCCTTTTACAAGGGGGAGATAATCATGAATTTGTTAAAAATTATTGGCATTTTTTTGCTGGGCCAGGAAAGATTAACAACTCGTGGAAGCATCCTCAGGTATTGTAGATTCAAGTTTGTTCAAATCATGACCCCCGGGGCAACGGTGGGGCCAAAATGGCCGACCCAAGTTTTACATAGGAATAAATTATAGGGAAAATCTTTACAAATCTTCTTCTCAAGAACCACTATGCCAGGAAAGATGAAACTCATGTGGAATCATTCTAAGGTAGTGTAGATTCAAATTTGTACAAATCATGACCCCCGGGGCTAGGGTGGGGCCAAAATCGCCGATCCAAGTTTTTCATAAGAATATAAAGGAAAAATCTTTCAGAATCTTCTTCTCAAGAACCACTATGCCAGGAAAGATAAAACTCATGTGGAATCATCATCAGGTAGTGTAGATTCAAGTTTGTTCAAATCATGACCCCCGGGGCTAGGGTGGGGCCAAAATGGCCGACCCAATTTTTACATAGGGATATATAGGGAAACCTCTTAAAATCTTCTTTTCAAGTACTTCAAAGCTATGATTAGTGATATTTATATGGAATCGTCCTAGGGTAGTGTAAATTCTAGTTTGTTCAAATGATGATTGCCTGGAAGGGGGGGGGGGTGTGGTGGAGTAAATTCAAGCCTGATGTGCTCAGGTGAGCGCTTTGGCCCCTGGGCCTCTTGTTTGATTTTTGATGAATGTTTTTTGCCATTGTTCCTAAAAATGGAAATTTCTGAACAATTCCTTTACAATGCCTTTAAATTGTTATTACTGCTACAGTTTTTGGCCTGATTACTTTCTTTTTTGCAGACAATTACGCTGCAGTATGATGCACAATAGTGTGAATTGGTGAATTGTGCTGTCTTTGTTACTAAATGTCTTAAACATATTCTTGAAATGCTACTCCAAGTACAGTTTGGGTTTGAATTTTATATAGCTTGGCACTAGTGGTGTTCCAATCATCGATTATAATCGAAAATCAGTCGATTGCTGACATAATCCAAGCAATCGATTGCATTTTTAAAATTCTGATTAATCGGTTTATTGTTCTATTTTACAAACGTAGTAGTTTTTAACCCTAATTTTCCATCCACAGCACTGCTTTTGATTTATTTGTGTAACATAATGGTGCAGATAAACAAACTCTTGTATTTCTACCCGGATAAGAAAGCATGTTTCTGAGCATGGCGTACTTTTGGTTCTATAAAATGAACAAAGGACAAGCTGGATCAGCACAGAGAGTTGTCATTTACTCATTCTTGCCATTTACTTCTTTAAATTGATATACTTTTTCATGTTATTCGATTATAATTCGATAATTAGTTAGTTAGAGAAATCCAATCATCGATTATGAAATTCTTACAGATTCCCATCACTACTTGGCACACAAGTAGACTACATTAACGTACATAATATACTGTAAATTGTTTTAATTCCAATGTGTTAAAATTTCCATTCAGAAAGTACCATTTGCGATGGTTTTAATTTAATGTTGCAAGAAATTAATTCAAAATTTCCTGTAAGCAATGTAACATTATTCATGTTATTTAAAACTAATAATAACATTCACGGTTGGGTGAATTAGGCGGAAAATTATTAAATCGCGAACATAACAAAATTAAAACCATTGTGAATTAGTGCTGCTTGTTGCAAAAGTTAAAGTCCAAGTGCTTCTTTCCCTTTGTCATACTTATAGACCGGTAGAGCTACAGTCTCTACAGAGACTTCTGGTGGTAAAAATTGAATCAACTTAAACTGTGGGCATAACTTTTAAACATTTGGTGCCAGGGCATTTTTATTTTCATTTACTTTATATATTTCCTGTGAAAACAGCTATGTTCATGATCTTTGGCTATCGACAGTACCCAATGCTTTTGACATGACTTGACCTACTGCAGAAACAGGGCTATCAGAATTTCACCGAAACCAAATGGCATGTACATCTGTGCATAGATGACATTATTTTGAATTAAACATGGACTTGACTGCAATCTCCCCATTTCAATTTCCAAAAATTGTTGGCTTTGCATATTAAATATAAAAAGTAGACTTCGTGACTGCATGTTATTTTTCTTTTATTTTCACAATGTCCAGTGACAATGACACATACACACACACACAAAATTAACTTTTTTTTCACTATAAATTTATTTTTACAAAATAATGCACGCTTCACAAACACCAAAAACTTTTCAATAAGATAAGGAAAACAGATTTGTCCACACAGGTTCTTGCAAAGTATTGTTCAGCTATTAAAGTAAATAAAACTCGTACATCGTAAAGGAAAACTTTCTAGTAATAGGTCTTTGCAGGTTTTTGTTCATGTTAAGCATCTGTTTGCACCTTACTTAGGTCAAAAAATGGAAATCATGACTTCAAAAATAATTATTCTGGTCACAATTTTCGTCAATTTCTCTAAATATATTTTTTGTAATATTTAAGTTGGATATGAATTATTTCAGATATATATATATATATATATATATATATATATATATATATATATATATATATATATATATATATATATATATATATATATATATATATATATATATATATATATATATATATATATATATATATATATATATATATATATATATATATATATATATATATATATATATATATATATATATATATATTACCATGATATTGCTTAAGAAATAACTTTTTTACATGAAAAAAATTAATGAAATCAAATTCTGTGAACTGTTTATATATATAAAAATATATATAGCCTGTTTCATGTTTTTGGCTTTTGTGCTTTACAATTCTGAGAGATGGGTAGATGCTAAACAAAGAAAAAACTTGAATGGAAGGACCTCATCTATAAAATTCAATGTTTGATGCCTCCAGTCTGGAAAATTGATCTAGCACAATCAGTTATCGGTACCAGTAGATTAATTTTTTGATTTCCAGGAGATCACAGACAACTTGATTGCCTTTAAATTCCATAGATGACATTTAAATTATTTATTTTCTTGGGGGGCGGAGGGGCTGAAATTTACAAGTATTTATCAAAAGTTATAACATTGCTAAAGTGTGGAAAACAATGTACATTTTGTTTTTGTAACATTAATAATTAATTTATAAGATTTTCCAAAAATTAATTAAAGTAAAAAATAAAATAAAGAAAACATGTACCAACTCATCATGAGAAATATGTATAATTGTATATTCAGAACACAATATTTTTGATGATTGTGCAAACCTATCCTAGTTATAACACAATATTTCTATCATATAGAATATGTATACCAACCAGTATGTTAATTAGACATATAAGTCCAGAACAAATTCAGCATCAACAATTAAAGTTCTTATGAATGTTTCAAATGAAGTTTTTGAAATTTGAAGCACAGTCAATGATATTTCTTTGTTTCTGTTGAACTTGGCGAATGGTCTTCTTCCTTAAGGTTCCAATATCATACTGAGTGAGTAAGGCATCAACCAGTTTGTTGTACGTTGATGTTGACTTGACCGCTGTTTGAGGGCGTTTATTTCGGTTGGTGGAAGAGCTCACTATTTTGTGCAGAAGGAATGTTTCCAATTTTGACCATTTGCCTTGAGAAATCCTTTCATTTTGGGAAACAAGATATGAATGACTGCTCTGTTTGTTAAACTGAGCATGATTCTTCCTCCTTCTTCTGGATGAGATGGTCAAGGTTGATTTTTCCTTCCTTTCTTTCTTTCCATATGGGTTGTCACATTGTAGACAAGCACAAAGGTCTGAGCAAAGCTTGTTACTTTTGAAGCAAGGGCATCTGGTTTTAATGCAGAACTTCTTGTCTCCATCAGCAGACTTTGGTTTGGACTTTCCACAGCGACATTTAACATGTGTAACCTTTTTTTCCAAAATTTCACTTTCAGTTTGCATGCTTGTTGTTGCATCATGCCCTTCACTTGTGGATGTCTCCATACTTGTAACGGCACTGTAATGTCCAGGACCACAATGGTTGTAAGCAATGAACAATGGATTGGAAGAAATATGTTCATTTTGGCTTTCTATGAGCATTACTTCAATTTCAGTCCTGGAGGTGATCACACATATAGGTATGCAAAGGAAATTGCACAAAGCAGAAATAAGGAAATCTCCTAAATTACCCTCAAATGTGCCAGGTGCTCTGAATTTCTCAATACTTGATAACGTTTCATCATCTGTGAAGAAGTTATTGTACCTCTGATGGTTTTTAATGATTTCGTCTACAGTACATTGCCTCAAGGTAAAACTGAGTTCACCAATGTCATACACTTTATCACTCAAACAGTTGACCAATGATGATGTGTGAGGTAGATCATAGAAAATATTTTGTAATGCATACGCCACAGAGAAAAATAAACAGTTTCCATCCTCAGGTGTACTTAAAACCTGCATACCTAGCTTTGCTGCATTCTGTTCTAAATATTCCTTATTACCAGTAGATGATTGGGACGAAGTTTTTAGAAGGAGATTAGAATTATTTGTTGTCCAAAGAAGAGAGTCTAAAGAACAGTACAATTTATGATTCCTCTCTGTTGCTTGTAATATATGATGAAACTTTTTAGTAGAAGTAAATACAGAACTCTCAATTTCATCTAAAACAGGGTTGAGACACTGGTGGGAATTATCCGTTTCCTTCTCATGTCTTGGTGAAAGACATACCTCAATGAGAGGTTTAGCTGTACGATTCTGTAAAAAATAGCAAGCGTCCTGAACATTATTATCATGATAGTCTGAAAAAATTGGGTATACTGCATTAGTACTATTTGTAGGACTCCTGGAAGAATTCCATACATAGAGTAGTACACATAAAAGAGCTTTAGCAAGCTCTGGACCAATCCTACCAACACTTAGGGCAGAGTTGTTCAGGAAGTGATGAAGTTTTTCATTTTTGTTGGTGCCACATCCTGTAGGTATTTGTGACAGACAACCTTTGTCGATATGTTTCTTTAGATTTGAACATGCTTTAAGAGCCTCAGCATTTAAAACCAGTTTATCAGAATTGTCTTTTACATCTTTCCACTTAGAAACGAAGTTCTGAAAAGCTGTAGAAATCTGAGTTGTATATGGAGTGTCCATCTTCCTATTCTTCTCTACATCCCCCGTTTGTCGAAAAACTAATCGCAGGTCTCTTACAATAGATTTATAGAATTGGCTGGATTTTGTTAAATGTTTAGAGATTCTCTGGACTGCGTGAAACAAGTCCAACTTGACCTCTACATTGGGAAATAATATTTGAATTTTATTTTTCCAGTGGCAACAATTGTCTAGCATAATTAAATTCACATTTTGTTCCAGAGAATTGGAGAGGTCCTGAAAACTGTGTTCAATATTTGAAAATGAAGTAGACTTGACAAATTCATACTTCAGGACTTGTCCGTATTCATTCAATATCATGAATAAGGAATCATACTGTGTTGTCCATGATTCTGTAGCAGGGTTTATGAATCCTATATTCACAGATACCTTGAATGTGTGATCACAGGACAACACTTGGGCCTGCAACCGGGAAAATGAATAATCATACACCATTTTCTCCTCATTATAGTGGTGAAGGAAAATGTCTTGAAGGTAGTCATTGCTAGGATGGGGGTTGTATTTCGTCAAATAATCTTGAATATGAGGGAAATTTTCATGGATATGTTGCCTTTTTCTTTGTAAATTATTCCAGCTCTGAGTTTCCAGGCAAAGTTGTCGTTGTAATGATGCATATTTTTTTATGACATCACTTGTCATTTGTTTTTCAACATTCCAGAAATTTACTCCTGACATTATTCTGAAATACCAAAGAATTGTTATTACACACTTTCTCAACAGTGACAGGATGAACATTTTAACTTTAAATTAAAAAAGAAAAAGTAATAATAAAGTATGCATAAATAAATTATGTAATTAAATAATTAAATCATAATAAAAATGCATAAGTTTTGCTATTTTTATCATTATTTGTGAAGTACATTTTCTTTTTACAAATTTTAAAATCCCTGTTTCATTTCCCCAGCACTGACTTATAGATTCTGATATGTTTGACAAAAATTAAACTCCTTAGCCACACATGCATCTATAATGGTGCATTGTTTTGTATATGGACACAGACACATCACATTGGTATTTATAGGCCCCTTCAAAGAAGGGAGGGCATATTGCTTTGCTACTGTGGTCTGTCGGTCCATCATCTCTTTCCATTCATTTTCTTTGCAGAGATTGCACATATTGAAGTGAAATTTGGTATACAGATTTATCGGAACATTATATATAGCTCAAGTTCTGTTTTGAATACTATCGTATAATTTTGGACAGAATTATGCCCCTTGAACTAAGAAAAACTTCAATTTTTTGCATTTTCCATTCATTTTCTGTGCAGAGATTGCACATGTTTAAAAAGATATTTGGTAAAAAGTTTTATCAGAATAATATCTAGATTAAGTTCTGTTTTGGGTATGATCAGACTATTTTGGACAGAGTTATGCCCCTTTGACTTATAAAAATTCCAATTTTTTGCTGTTTCTGTTTATTTTCCTTGCAAAGATTGCAAATATTTGAAATGAAACTTGGTATACAGAGTTATCAGAACATCATCTAGATCAAGTTCTGTTTTGAGTGCGATCAAACCATTTTTGACAGAGTTATGTTTCTCGGACTTGGAAAAATTTAATTTGGGGGGGGGGGGGTCATAAGTGTTTTACAAACATCTCTTGTTTTTTAATGTAAAAAGAAAATACCCCTGGTAGTTGTATTTGTTTGAGTACGAATTGGCAAAGTGAGATAACTGCTGAAAATATTCCCATTGTAAATTGTGAAAGCTGCAATGGGACACAAAAATTGGGATTAATAAGCCTTCCTCTGGAAGAAAATCCCAGGCATTGATTTCAGCTAGCTGTCACATTTAGATTAATTGCACCCTCTGTCTGCTAATGAAGTTTGTTTTGAAGAAATTAGATTTGGAATGCATAAGTTATTTCTTTTTTTCTATTAAAATACCCTATACAATGAGTTATGATTTCATTGAATTCTCAAAACAAAAATAGAAGATACATTCTTTTATTTATTTCTAATAATTTTTTAGTGCTCTATGTAAATTTAAGAGTATGAATTTTAAAGGTATTTGTACAATAACCCCATTCTATCATTAATTACTGAAAAAGTTCTTAGTGTTAATTTAGAAGGAGCCCTGTGGGGATCCGGGTTAGAATAAGTCCTCAGTACCCCCTTGCTTGTCGTAAAAGGCGACTAAATGGGTCGGTCCTTCGGATGAGATGGTATAAAGCAAGGTCCTGTGTTACAGCAAGTGTGGCATGAGAAAGATCCCTCTCTGCTCAAAGGCCATATTAGTGCTGAGCATAGGACTAAATTTGCATTAAAATAATCTGGAGCGGGACGTTAAACAGTATACAGTCAATCAATAATTTAGAAGGAAATAATCATTGACAGGAAAGTACAATTAATCCCAACTTATCTAGCCTACTGCAGAAAATTTATAGAGGATATTCAAAGTTTTATAGTGGAATATGGAATTTATTCCATGAGTGGGACAGAATTTTTTGATATTTTAACGAGTGCAAATGTTGAAAAATTCCATCTCACGAGTGAAATAAATTCCATTTCCAAAAACAAAAGATTGAATTTTCTATTTATTACATTTTTAAAAGTTTCTTTTATTTTTCTTTTGCCTCCCTCTTTTTGTAAAATAGTATTATATAGTCTACATGACCTCATAGTTGAGCAGTTGAGACATAGCTAAGTAAGGTGAAAACATTGTAAACAAGGATTTATCAATATATTTTGGGTAATTTTTATGGTTTAATTCTCTGCCAGAATGGTTTATCTATCTCTTTCTGTCGTGGAGGTTTTTTTACAATGTACACTCTTAGTTATGGGAACGAAAATCAAGAGTTTTACCTCACTTTTGATAGTTGCCACACTGTGACAGGATATCATTTTGATATCCTTTCACACTGTGACAATATATATTATTTTTATTCAATTTATAAATTACAGTATTTTACTGGTAAAAATGTAATAAAGAAGACTTAATAAGCTTTAATTATCTGACACTAATTATTAAGTTTAATAAAATCAGTAAGTGTCTTCAACTGCTGTTTGTTTTGAAGTTCATGCCTTCATGATATTTGCATTCATTGAAGCCTGGTATATTATGTAACACAAGCTTCATTATTGTTTAAATATACAAATCAGTGTTAAGTTTTTCATTAATGCCTTTTTGTAAGTACATGGATATATTATTTACAGTTTTTTGGGGGATATTCATTACGCAAGTTTTGAGATTGTAACTCTCCTACCAATCAATGATATTAATGGTTTTTAAAATTTACTAAACGGTATAGAAAGAAAATGTAAAACAGTGATGAAATTGATGATTTTATCAAGCTCAACTATGCATATTTACAAATCTACTTTCAATATTATAGGATACTTGAAAACGTAAGAAACATCATAGTTTTCATAAAAAGTAACTGATTTTCTTGATTGTACAAACATTTTCTTAGAAAGATAGTGGGTTTTTTGAAGTTCTAATACTTAGGAGAAGAATCAATCTGTCATTTAGATTGCCGACATGTAATGATCAGATGCATTTGTACCGTATTTATTAGAGGTCCATAATCTATTTCCGCGTTTGAGAAGTCTAACATCCACTGATATTTTCTTTTTGTTATGATTATCTGCTTTAGAAAAATATGCCTTTACTTCATTTGATAATTCTCCTATATTCTCGTGTTGTAAAATACATCATGTAGTTACAATCATGTAGTTATGAATAAATCAGTATATCGATGATGCAATGTATCCAATGTACCAGTATAAATAACTGTCCCATCTGTCTGTTTACGACATAACAAAACCCCTCCTCAACGAAAGAGTGCGCCAATGGAGATAATCTCGAAAATTGTGTATTAATCTTGAAATTTTAAGAATACAGCTGCTGTTGCTTTTTCTTCATATAGTTTAATTTAAATCATTCCATAAGCTGCACCCTCATTAATTCTACCCTATTGCGGGGCCCTTGCCGACTTGTCAGTTTTCCAGTTATTTTTGTAAAATCATGATACCAAATCATTGAATTTAAAAGTGTGCAGTAGTATATATTTCATTACCTTTGGAGTATGTCCTCTTGAAGGTTTTTGGTAAATCCGGCACGGTGAGACAGGACAAAAGGTACATCAATGCAGTCAGGAAGTTGTTCTGTAATGCAAAACTCCCCAGACAGAAAATGATGGGAATTTCCTGCAGATTTGCAAGTATAAGTCCGCATGATTAAAACCACTGGACCATTTTTATCAAAAATCCACCGAGGACGCATTGTAGAGCTAATTCTCCATTTCCCTGTTGTAAGAAGCGAATTGTGTTCAGGACAAAAGAGGTTTTTGTCTAGTAGGATAGGATACTGATTCATTGGGTCCCAGAACATTACCCTTGGAAGAAGATAATGCCATACCATAGGATCTTGCATTTCACCTGTCCACTTAATCACAAAAGGCTCAATAATATTTGGATTCTTGGCTCCATTTTCTTCAGAGAGTTTCTCAATGTATTTCCACACATTTTCATCATACAGTTCAAGAGAATGAACATAAAATACAAAGAGCAGAATTTGCAGTACGATTTTCATTTTCATATTATCCATTTTTTCTGTCAGGTGCTCTTCATACTAGGTTATGCATTACTTATAATAGTTATAAGCCAAAGCTATTGGTCGAAGATTCTCCAAATTAATTTATGACTTTATGGTCACTATCAAGCAAAGTCAGTGAGCATGATGCATTTGTGATTTATTAAAAAAAAATGTTCAGAGCATGTAACCAGTTGTTTTATTACATATATTAATTATACATAAGTCATTATTGTTCAATATTAAATAACTTTTCAGTTGTAAATCACCCTGATGATAAAGTATTATTCAAGTACAAACACTATCAGAAACAGTGATGCTCAGCATGATACAATTGTTAATTGTTTCTTTTTTTAAACAACATAATATACTAGGTTAACATGTGCTTTGGTGAAGTATGAAATGTGATATATAAACTATTAAATTACTCAAATTACTTACTAAATGATGTGAAAATACTGATTTAATGAAAAAAATGGTTGTATTCAATGATTATAATATGCCCTGGAGTCATTTAACTGAATTAAGTCATTTAATAATGGAATCCTTTGTAAGTGGGAAAAGGTCAAGAAAAGTAGCATTGGTAAATTATAAACCTATCTCTCATTATTTTGTGGAGAAAGGTTTATATTTTAAGCATCATTTGTAATTGAATTGAATATATTTTATTGTAATATACATATACATGTATATACAAAGTGGATTGGGCACAAGTTCTCAAAACTTATCTCGCCCTCTCCCTACATGGAAAGTTTATCAAGTTTATGCTACACATACTTGTGTAACACAGTTTTAGAAAAAAAATTATTTAATTCACAACATGATTAATAATTAACTTCAAGGATGTGTATTGTACAAATGCTATGCACATTCATGTACAAAATGTCATTTAAAACGTTTGTAATTATTTGGTTACGGCATGTTCTCTTCTCCAGTATATTAAAGACTGAAAACATTCTGACAAAGACTTCTGAAAAATATTTACAAATTTGAATTGAAAAAATGACCAAAAAATAGAATTCATTTGCCTGTATATTTTTAAAGTGTGGACTTATCTTTTATGTCAATTGAAGAAAAAAGAATTTATTCAAAGGTAATATTGCTCAAAACTGTTCAGTTATTATAAAGGCTATAAGCAATGTGTTTAAAGAAGTATTTGTGAATTTTTATATTGTCTTCGAGACAAATATCCTAAAAATGACTGAAGAAGTGTAATCGCAGTATACTTTAAACATATTTTATTGAATATAATTCAATCAGGATTGGGCAACAGGCAATGCCTATGTAAGCCCTCTCCTTTTATAATTGGTCAAGATACAAATTAGAAGTAAATAATACATGAACATTATAATCAATAAAATTATTATGAAAAATAAAGATTCACAATCAAGTATTATTTATCAATAATATATCTAAAAAAAAAGATGACAACCCCCTAACTGTATGCATATTATTTACATACTGTAAAAAACATTACGTAATCGCAGTATGTAATTGTAATACATGTACATGTATATGTTTAAATCATTTGTATAACTGTTTATTTTTTTATTGAAAACTGATAGGCGCTAATGCCAATGCAGTTATATTCTGAATAAATTAATATAAATACCATTCCAAGATGATGATATATCTATTAGGCTGCACTACATTTATTTAGAAGGAAACAGGTGCTTTTTATTGATTAATAAGTGAGTACTAATTTATTAATTCTGAAAAGGTTAAGAAAACCTTGTGACATTTTAAGACTTTTCCTATGTAGGCTCTACCATATTAGCGCTCATTTTTCAGACGCTTGGGATCAGAATACCTTATTTTCAGGAGTTTCTATTTCAGGTTATTAAATTTAATTTTCAAGTGTCAGTTGGTAATAAATATCCATTTTATAAATGACCAAAATTAAGACTAAATTAAATTCCATGATTCTGAGAAATTTCAAGTCATACTAATAAAAAAAATTAAAATCAGTGCATGTCTAATTTGACATGTTTGAGATAACTATGAAAAATATGTCCTGATTGAAAATTTTGTACAGAATCCAAATAATTTAACTTTTACTTTCACTGTTAGCTATACAGCTCTTGAAATATCTATCTTGAACATGTTGAGCAAAATAATTTCAACTTTGCATGGTGTGCTTCTGATATTCTTATTTTTTTTATAAGAATACTTAAAAACAGTCACATACTATGCTCAAAGGATTCATTTGTTGAATAAATTAAGAAACAGCTGTCTATAATGAGATAATTTTGAAACAATCACAAAGTACAGCTTCTTCTGTTACTGTAATTATGTTCCCCAAACGAAGTTGGGGAACATATTGTTTTTACTCTGTTTCTTATTATTATTATGTTCCCCAAACGAAGTTGGGGAACATATTGTTTTTACTCTGTTTCTTATTATTATTATTATTATTATTATTCTTTTTTCTTCTTATTTCTTCTCCGGACTTTTTTTGTCCGGAAGTGTTCTCAGAAACTGTTCACCAAACTAAGTTAAAACCTTTTTAGGGTTAGTAGGCATGTTGTGTAGATGTGCCGAACGAAGGTCATTTTGCGCGCAT
>PRKT01001140.1:113234-125246 GCA_003671525.1 Saccostrea glomerata
ATATATACTATATTTAAATATGATAAATAGTGTAGACAAGATGATATGATCTTAACGCACATGCGATTGGGTGCAATGCTAAAATTTGAATATAATTGGTATCCTTCTGAGAAAACGTTGTTAAAGTAAAAAATGCACAGAATTTGTCTTATTTAATGAAGCTTACAGGGAATGTGGCACTAAAAGGGAGTTGGGGAGCGTTTGGGGAACATCTGTAACGGTGCCCGTTACAATTAGCACTTGTTTATGAAGTAATTACATTATTTTCTGTATTTAGTATGTTATTTGACATATTGTCAAAATATTACTTTATATAATGCATGGGATACTTCCAATTTAATGGTCATAATGCATGGGATACTTCCAATTTAATGGCCACAATCACATAATTAAACAATATCAAATAGCTATATATATACATATATGTATGAATGCATGAAGCCAGATGTTTAACACTTTGTCCCTAATCATCTTATGTTTTGTTATATTGGTGGTAATATTGTCTGTATCTGACTGCCAAGATATCAATAATTGCTAATTGCAAAATCAGCATGATACATAATTTTTGGCTAGTGTGGACAAGGATAAGGCTGTTAATTAAATTATTTTCAAAGATATTACCAAAGTGAAGAACATTATTTGTAAAATTTAAACTAATATTTTTGTATTTTCTGAATAATTCTTAAAATTATATCAAACCAAATGAAAAAATATAAATAGAATGAAAATAAATACTAATTGAGCAAGTCCCTCTCATTATTGAAAAATTAAATATATTTCATGTAAAAAAAAAATGTAAACATTCCTGCCATTAATTCTAGTGAAAAAAAAACAATTGAAACTGTAATTAGGATTCATTTATCCATGATCTAAACAAAACAATATTAAAGGACATGTTTATTTCAAAGGTATATTGTATATCTTTTTCAAGGTAAGGATTTTTTACTGAAAAATAAAGAAGAAAGAAATTTAAGTTCTCTGTTGACAAATGACCTTAATGTTATCAGAAGTACAGTGTTGCCGGAGAAATGCCGCTAAATGCCGCTGACTCTACCAGAAGGTCAGTCTTGGAGAAATGCCGCTAAATGCTGCTGACTCTTCCAGAGGGTTTGTCTTGGAGAAATGCCGCTAATGCCGCTGACTTTACCAGAAGGTCTGTCTTGGAGTAATGCCGCTAATGCCGCTGACTTTACCAGAAGGTCTGTTTTGGAGTAAAGCCGCTAATGCCGCTGACTTTACCAGAAGGTCTGTCTTGGAGAAATGCCGCTAAATGCCGCTGACTCTTCCAGAGGGTTTGTCTTGGAGAAATGCCGCTTAATGCCGCTGACTTTACCAGAAGGTCTGTCTTGGAGTAATGCCGCTAATGCCGCTGACTTTACCAGAAGGTCTGTCTTGGAGTAATGCCGCTAATGCCGCTGACTTTACCAGAAGGTCTGTCTTGGAGAAATGCCGCTAAATGCCGCTGACTCTTCCAGAGGGTTTGTCTTGGAGAAATGCCGCTTAATGCCGCTGACTTTACCAGAAGGTCTGTCTTGGAGTAATGCCGCTAATGCTGCTGACTTCACCAGAAGGTCAGTCTTGGAGAAATGCCGCTTAATGCCGCTGACTTTACCAGAAGGTTTGTCTTGGAGAAATGCCGCTAAATGCCGCTAACTCTTCCAGAGGGTTTGTCTTGGAGAAATGCTGCTAAATGCTGCTGACTCTACCAGAGAGTCTGTCTCGGAGAAATGCCGCTTAATGCCGCTGGCTTTACCAGAAGGTCAGTCTTGGAAAACTTGGAAAAATGCTGCTAAATGTTGCTGACTCTACTAGAAGGTCTGTCCCACCCACCAACCCATTTCATCTGATTTTTCGTGACTTCTTACATGAAGTATGAACCCCGTAAGAAAAGAAAAAGACGAATTTTTTAAAAACATTATTTAATGAAATTCGGATGTTATGTAGAGCGCTAAAGAATAATCAGTATTTAAACTGTGTATTTGAATAATATTAATAGCTTACGTGTATTACATTACGAAGTACTACTGAGGAACAGATAGTTTACGAAACTAGCAATGCAAATGGCGGTCAAGGTTATCTATATTTATATGCAGATAAACATGAATGTAATGTATCACTGCACTGTGCATTACGCACTGCAACTTAACTGTTTAATTTAAGTTTATCGTGAAAACTCTTTGTGTTTTATGAATTAACAATTTTAATTATACAAAGCATATTATTAAATGCAATATCGGTATTACTGCCTGTTTTTATTTTCTGAATTGATACGAAGTGGTTAGTTTTATCGGTCGTAGACTACACCAAACACCCAAGCTGTGATACCAATTACCCAGCCACAGATACCCAACATGAGCTTTGGATTAATTAAGATTCCCCAGGTTTGAAGGTGTAAATTAATAGCCACTGGCAAGAATATGTGAAGTCACGACGCCAGGTGTGTTCAGTAGACCGAAAAATTCACTGCACTTCGAGAAAAGCCAGGTAAAATATGGCTTGGGACTTTGAATATACTTCGACATAAGCGGGGTATTCGAGATTACCGTGTTCGAGATATCAGGTGTTTTATAAATCACATATATAGAGAATACGGCCGGGACCGGCGATTGACTTCGACATAAGCGGGGTATTCGAGATATCCCATGTTCGAGATATACTGATATTTACCTGTATATATGATGTGTTAATTAATATTTCTCATACAATTTATAAAATTCAGTACATATGTAGAATTTTTCAAATGTAGACGTACGTACCATGTTTAAAGAAAATGAAAATGTTTTAAAAAATTTCTAAGATTACGATTAGAGCAGACCTTTCCGGCAAGCTGGGATAAACACCTCTGACATGTAAAGTTCGATTGTTTTTTAAATTTTATACAAAATCTTTAGCATCTTTACATTTTGTGAAGTTATAGTTTGTATGTGGTACATGTGTGCGTGTGTAAGGGGAGGGGGGGGCAGGGTTGATATGAATGATGAAACATTTGAGATTATTTTTCCGCTCTTTGGAAAGGTCTGAAAAGTTGCAAATGGTCCGCCCCTCCCCTTTTGACATTAGCACCAGACCTTTGTACTATTGAAATGTTCATTGAAACCCAACAGTTTTATTAATGCAATTCATGTAGTAAGATTGTGTAAAAAAAGAACTGAAAGATGTTGGACTAAGAACATACCCCCTCCCTCCCCCGAACAAAATTGTCTTTTGTATTTTTCGCTTGTCAAACTCTTTTAAAATAAGTTTAATGTAGGAGGCCCCCTACACAGACACTTTCAAATTCGATTCTACGTCATTGCTTTGTCAGCGATTGTCGTGAATAAGAGACTGAAAATGACTTAATAACCTGTTTTGATAAAAGGGGATTTAATATGAATAAAATATATCGTTTATGATATAAATTATATATTTCAAGTGATTTGATATAAGATAATATATTCCGTTTCCGTTCCGTTCCGCTTTCCGTTCCGTTTTCCGTTCCGCGTTTTAGCAACACCCCATTCAATTAGCCACTCCACTTTCAAAATGCTTCCGATGCATATGCTATATTGATATCCACATCGTTTTTTTTTTTTTTTTTTTTTTTTTTTTTTTTTTTTTTTTTGGTCTAATTTCTATATATATTGATGTTAATATTAAAAGGTGATGTATTTATAAAATACCCTTGGGATAATGCATTTTTAGTTACACCGCAGAATTTAATTGTACGGATCGAAATGTATTAGTGACGAATTCGCAATATCTACTTGTATATTCGACCATGACCTTTTGAAACGGAAATGGTTGTTGGTTAGTTTCGTACAAACGTTAGACCTACGTTTTCTTTTCATTTCTCAAACACTAAGAAATATTAATTTTTCGATCATACAAGTAGAATGAGACTGCCATTGTACGGAGACTGTACTGAGATAATACAAACTGTCTTATAGTTATCTTGAGACCTCTCTGGTGACGGAGTTGATAAACGTTAGTTCGTTTCGTCTCCTATATGCCTTTACAAGTAACAGCTTTTCAAAAAGCTTGCCTGACTTAATCAATCAATATCTGTAAGAGAAGTGATAAACCTTTTGAGCAATACTTTTTTTGTGTTTGAAATATGTCTTTTTATTTGAGAACCTTGTAAAAATATGTAATTATTTAACTTGTAGAAGAAGGATGCCTTTGCTGCATTCTGAAGAGTTGTTAACAGAATGGTTAATGTATGTGGGTTTCTGCCAATCGCAACTCCTCGATCCCACTCCTCGGGCCTTATCTAGGGAAAAAGACCACAAATGTATTGTTAATTTATACGCCATGACACCCCCCCCTTTTTCACAAACTTTGTATATAGACCTATTATCTGTGGAATATGGAGTTAACTTTATTCAATGTAATGATATTATCTAAAATATACTATAGAAGAGACTTCTAACTCCGTTTTTACTATGAACAGGAAATACATGTATAAATTTTTAACATCCGATGATATCGATACATTCGAGTATATGTTTTTCGACCTCTGACGAAAAGACCCCAGATCGATGATGCGATTGACTTTTCTGCAAGTAGATCGATCTACCCCTTGATCTAAATTTAAATCTATACCTATTGTGAAATCTGTTGTCAAATCATTCATTGTGGACATTTTAGAGAATGGATATAACTAAATACATATGTTGTAGGAAAGCATTTTCTCCAATGAAGTAAACATTAGTAGTTTGTGATCATTGATCTTTTTTTTTCTGAAAGGTGGGTACTATAATTTTTTGAGAACGAAATAGGTAAATGCAACATTTAGGCCTTTGTGGAAAAGAAATCCAAGATTTCGCACATTTAATTTCTTTCGTCAAATCGTCTGGAATCTGGTTGAACTGCGTCGATCGTTTGTGATGATTGGACTAGTCCATTCAAATATGGAATAAACCAACAGAGGGGAAACAAATTAGAGAAATCATTTCTTTTGTTTTGCATGTCCAATTAAATTCTGATACATACGATTCATATGTTGTTTTAAGGAATAAGATAAAATATGTAGACAGAATTTCTGAATCATTATAAGAAGAGGGAGGTTACAATAACAAACTTAATTTAATTCCATGGAAGTTAGCACCCCCATTCATACAATAGAACAATCCAAGAAAAAGCGCGAAGATCGCTTACTCGTGACATTTGGCGCGAAAAGAGCGATTCACCCCTTTCGTAGAATATAAATGGACTGATCCAGTAGTATAGAAATGCAGAAAAAAAGATACATGGACACGTTGAAACGGTAAATCACATGGAATAATCTGTTTCATGCAAACAGAGTAAACAAAGTAAATACTGCATTATTTTGCATCAGTAAAATCATTGTTTCCCTGAAAAATGTTTCTTTTAAAATGCAGGCAAAAGATTTCCAAAGTAAATCAGCTTGCACAAAATCTAGCTCTCTGGGTATGATCTATTAGTTTCGGATCAAGCAATTATCAATCCTTATACAGCCTTACGCCGTGACGTCAGGCAATAAGACCTGATTAGACGGCTAAATGTTTAATAGTGAACCAAAGCGTAAGACCTGAATAAGGCAGCCACTTGGTCATATATTGAGAGAGGTGGCATACCACAAATAAAGGTGAGGGAAGTACCAGGATACAGTGCTTGTGGAGTGGCAGGACAAGAAGAAATTTGTGTACGGGAGACACCCGTTGACCACAGTTAGTGGTTGTCTAATCAAGAAGAAACTGTTTATATTGAATTATAGTATTGTATTTATATATTTGATTGTAATTTTATTTAGTCAACAAAAACCTGAGTTAACAGGTTAACAATCGAACCTTAGTGTAACGCCTCGGTGGTACAAGACATATCACCAAACACACAAGCTCGGCCGCGTTGCACGTTACATTATTTGGTGGCAAGCATCGGGAATTTGTTGACCATGGATTCGTCTAAGAAATTGTCAGAAACCATAGGGCGGATGGAGAAGCTCTTAAAAAGGATGAGAAGGCCAACCAGCGACGATGGTCAGACAAATGTGGCTAGCCAAGAGTCTGGATATGCAACACACAGAACTGATAATCAACCGGTCCGTATGTCAGGAGATGTGTCATTTGACGAGTACGGCGAACGGCCTAAAGTTAGATTTCCAGACGAAGGCAAACCAAGCTACACACCAAATGCTGGGGTTGACGACGTTGTGACAGGCCGTCTGTTTGACACACCAAAACTACAGAGGCAGTCAATAGGGACAGATAATACCAAGACAGGCCATATAATCAAGCCAGCCACGCATGACGGAACCAGTTCCTGGCTTGACTACAAATCACATTTTGAGGCTTGTGCTGTTGTAAACGGCTGGACGGAAGATAAGAAGGGTCTTTAACTGGCTGTATCACTGCATGGCCAAGCACAGACAGTGTTAGGTGACTTACCAAGTGATACTGGACAGCACTATATGACACTGGTCAGATCCCTTGAGGAGAGGTTATCCCCTCCTAACCAAACAGATCTGTATCGTGTTCAGCTAAAGGAACGAAGGAAAAGAGCATCTGAGTCAATACCAGAGCTAGGTCAGGCCATATTAGACGACTAACCAATTTGGCCTACGCATCAGTACCTGGTGATGTGCGAGAAACTCTGGCCAAAGATGCATTCATCGATGCCTTGGTAGATTCAGAGATGAGAGTCCGCATAAAACAATCTCGTCCTCAAAATCTGAATGAAGCCATCCGGCTAGCCGTTGAACTCGAGGTTTATAATCGTGTAGAGAGCAGAAACCTAGAAGGAAAACGCCATTTACGAGTATCGGCACCAGAGCACTCATCTGCTGAGGTTAGCCAGAAGAATCTTGAGACATGGATGAAGTCCATGGAGGTTAACATGAGTACCTTAACCAACGAGATTCGAAAACTGAAGCTGAATCGGTCAGTCAGTAAAACCTATGACAAACAATCGAGAGGGAAACCATTGCGTTGTTATGAGTGTAACAAGGAAGGCCACATAAAACGCAATTGCCCCAAGCTGCAGAGACGACCCTGTGAAAGTGAACACAATGATTCAAAAGAAAAAAAGGGATTAGGCAGGCCAGTACGAAGTAAACAGACGTCAGCCTGTCCTAGTGGATCAATTGTAGTTGGATCTTCCCTAGATGAAGCAGGCATGTACGTAGACATCTCTGCGCAAGGTGCCGAAGCTAAATTCCTGGTTGACATAGGGGCAACACTGACATTGTTGTCCTCTTCAATGTACGAGAAAATTGCAGAGAACGTCAGACCAAAGCTGCAGAAGGTTAACCAGAGTATCTTAGCTGCCAATGGAAGTGAGCTGTCTGTCAAAGGTACGGCGGACATAACACTTAATATTGAGGGTATGGTAACACATACGACTGCAGTCATTGAGGAGATTCAGGAAGACGGAATACTGGGTCTTGACTTTCTACTGTCAAATGCATGTACGGTTGACATGAGCCAAAAGGTGTTTCACATAAGAGATAAGATAATACCAATGTTTGTCGAAGGTTATATTGGCTGCAACAGAATAACCGAAACAAAGATAGTCAGCATTCCTCCTAGAAGTGAGATTATCACGCAGGGACAAGTATTGAAGGACGGCAAACAGGTTCAAAGAAATACGTGTTTGGTAGAACCATTTGTATCTGGTATGCCAAGAGAAGATTACATAACGATTGCAACATACTAAATGAAATTTTTAACAAACTGTTGATGGATATATTCGGAATAGATTTATGTTAAGTTTCAATGGACAAACGCGAGCCTTTGTTAATTAGATCATAGAAAAATACGTCTGACTCTTATATTTTTTGTCTGTACCCTTGCACACAAGTAGAAGTAACTAGGCTACGACCGGTGTCAATTTCAGCGAAACAGCACAAAAGAATGGTAATGAACTGAGGTGAAACAGAAATATATCTTGAAATGTACGTTACATTTACGTAGTCTTCTAAATCGTCATGGATATATGTTAAAAAAGACAGTAACTACAAAATAGAATTTTACTACATATAGATGTTAGGTTCCAGTATCTATAGAAAATGACAAGATTCCAAACTGATCGCTCTAAACAAAACAGAGAGAAGAATTTAAAGCATATATTTAAAAAATGTTTTTATACATCTGGATCAAAAAGTAACCATTGTTTTTTGAAAGGAAAAATCAAACGCACGTTCGTATGCCGAGAAAATTTGTTGCTGACAGAGTTGGTAGGATGTGCTGGTGTTGAGAGGAGCTATTCCAATTGTGATTTTAATGACTACATTTTTTTTTCATAACTTTTTGGACATTGAAGAAAGAGTAACGTACATTTCAAGCTACATTTCTGAATAAAATCACCCTCTGCTTTATCGTCTTGTCATTATTCCATTTATTAAAATTTGATGAAAAAAAATCTGGAAACAAAATCTTCAGATACTTTCTTTCAAAGGTAATTGATAGAAAAATTGTTTTCTTGAACTTCATTTTTTAAAAAAATCAGAGAGACATTTGTGCCCTTATATTGAGAATGGATGACCAAGGCGTAAGACCTGAATAAGGCAGCCACTTGGTCATATATTTAGAGAGGTGGCATACCACAAATAAAGGTGGGGGAAGTACCAGGATACAGTGCTTGTGGAGTGGCAGGACAAGAAGAAATTTGTGTACGGGAGACACCCGTTGACCACAGTTAGTGGTTGTCCAATCAGGAAGAGATCCATTGTATTATTTTATTGTATTTGTATATATTTGATTGTAATTTTAATTGGTCAACAAAAACCTGAGTCAACAGGTTAACAAACCTTAGTGTAACGCCTCGGTGGTACAAGACATATCACCAAACACACAAGCTCGGCTGCGTTGCACGTTACACTTTCTGTAATAAAAAAAATGCTACCCACTTTCAGACAGTGTTAGTACATTGTAATGCTGAAAGTTATTTCTTGATTGGAAATATTTGACAAACCACTGAACTGAAATCTTTCTGTCAACATATGTATAAAAGCGATAATGTAACAAGTGCGAATTTCCTCGAATAATAGCAGACGAGGTTTACATCGTGTAAACAGTAAAGGTGTCCTGACTTCAATCAGTTTTTATTTAAGTATGAAACGATACAAGTTGATGTATTTGCCTCATGAGTATAGCCAAGTCTTGAATAGGCATTGTCTTTAAAATATTTTCTGTAAAACTAAGATTTAACAGTTTAACGAGCATCTAGGTTTCTGCAATCATTCTAAACATACTTCATATCCATCTTACCTTTGGTGCTAATCCTACGGCAATTCCAGTCAATGTGTTTACAGTTACTGCATCCTTCACTTGAATTTTCAGCAAAGAATAATTCCAGCTGACTTGTGCGTTCCTCACTTTTTGTGACTAAAATGTTTGTTTAGTTTTGATAACTGTTACATCTCGATATTTCTCCACTTCCCCACATGCGGTTGTAACGTTAAAACGTCTTACTATTTTCTTATTTGATATTTACCATGGTAGCCATGTTTTTTGGTTGACAACTGGACAAGTGTAATGCATTGTGGGATACTAACCAGTGGATATATTACTTAACCAGTGGTTAGTTAACCAGAGGCTAATTTTATTTTGAGCAACAAATATTTGACCAGTGGTTAGTTGGCCAGTGGATATAGAATTTAACTAACGGCTAACTTATCCAGTGGTCAAATTTAATCAGTGTTTTGAGCAACCCAATCCATGTCTCCGATTGGTGTTTAAAGGTAAACATTAAAAAACAAAAGTCATGATCTTCAATAGAGATGGTCGTAATATTACATAAAAACTGATGTTTCAAAATAATATGATAGAATGTGTGCCTAGCTACAAATATCTTGGACTTGGAGTCCACCTAAGTGTATCTCAAAGTTTTCACGTAGCAAGATAAGAGCTTTATAAAAAGCATTAAAAGCATATTATAAGTTAAGAAAGGATTTTATTGATTAGAACCCTTTGATTAAAACCAGTGTACGTGCATCTGACTCTACCATTAAACCAATTCTTTTGTATAATGCAGAGGTGTAGGGTGCAAGCAATATAAATACTAAAAGATTCCTAAACTGCCAAAATTTAGCAGTTGAAGACTGCTTTAAAAATTTACCATGTGAAAGAATACACCTTAAATTCTGTAAATATACTCTCGGTGTTTATAAGAAAAGCACAGATTTTGCAGTATTGTCTGAATTGGAAGGTTCCCCCTGCATTATGATATTGTCAGGTTGTTGATTAAAAGTTGGTATAGATTTGAAAATTTGTCCATAGAATTTTCTTTACTTAAAGATGCATATGAATGTAGTAAAAAGCTTTTTGTGAATGGCAAGAACTCATGGTTTGCATTTATACAGAAACAAATGAACATGTGTATCCGGGGGGTGGGGGGACTTAAAGAAGTACAGGCGGTGCCATAACAGAGCAAGTTTTCACTGAGCTTAAAAGATTCTTGATATATCGCCCGGAAAAGAAACAAACACACTGAATGTATAAATAACGACCTTAACCTTTGTCCTTTTGACTTCTAAATAAATAGGTCTCTTTCGTGGGACATATGAAGTCATCAAATTTAACCGCAAATGCTCAAAAGCTTCTAGAGATATCATTGGAAACGAGAGTGTTAAAACAGACAAGCAGAATTTATTGTATGATCTCGGCGTTTGGGCTTCAAAATCAATAGACGTCTCCATTTGGCCAAATTGAGCTGCTGTGTAAAATCTAACAGGAGATATAACGAAAGTGTTACGGTAAGGCAGAATAATTTAAAAGCTTGGCGGACAGATAAACAAAGGGACGGATGACAGCTAGACCGAAATCAATACCAACTACATGTACTTTAATTGTGAATAGGGGGTGGGGGGAATTGGGTAAACACCAAAGGGAGATTCACATCGAGTTTTAGCTCACCTGAACCAAAGGCTCAAGTGAGCTTTTTTCTGATCAAAATTTGTCAGTTGTCGTCGTCGTTGGCTTTGTCGTCCTCGATAACTTTTTACATTTTCACCTTCTCAAGAACCACTGGTCCAATTAAACCTAACTTGTCATAAAGTATCCTTGGGTAAAGGGGATTCCAGTTTGTTCAAATCAAGGGTCACGTCCTCTTCCAAGAGGAGATAATAATGAATTTGTGAAAAATTAATGGCATCCTATGAAAATTTTGTTCTCAAGAACCACTGGACAAGGAAAAATGAAAGTCATGTGGAATTATCCTCAGGAAGTGTAGATTCAAGTATGATCAAATAATGACTAACGAAGGTAGGGTGGGGTCACAATGGCCAATCAAATTTTTACATAGGATTATATTGGAAAAATCTTTAAAAATCTTCCCAAGAACCACTTGCCCAGGAAAGATTAAACTCCTGTGGAATCATCCTCAGGTATTGTAGATTAAAGTTTGTTCAAATCATGACCCATGGGAGTAGGATTGGGCCACAATGACCAATTAAAGTCTTACCAAGGAATATATAGGAAAATATTTTTAAATTTTCATCTCAAGTACCATGATTAGTGATATTTATATGGAAACATCCTCAGGTAGCGTAGATACCAGTTTGTTCAAATCAAACCCCTAGGGATAGGGTTGGGCCACAATGGGGGATCCAAGTTTTACAATACAATATATTTAAAAAAATCTTCTCAAGAATAGCAAAGCCATGATTAGTGATACTAGTATTCATATGAAAGCATTTTCAGGTAGTGTAAAATCAAATTTGTTCAAATCATAACCTCTAAGGCTAGGGTGGGGACACAATGGAGGATCAAAGTTTTACATAGAAAAATAAAGGAAAAATCCCAAGAACAGAAAAGCTTTGTTTAGTCATACAGAAATGTAAGCATCCACATGTATTGAAGATTCGAATTTGTTTAAATCATGGCCCTTTTGGGTTGGAAGGAAATTGAACAATGGGGAAACAAATTCAAATTATTGCAACGTAATATACAGGAACAAATTTTTTTTAAAAAAATCTTTTTAACAACAACAGCAGAGTCATACGCTGTATTGATATGAAGGCATTCTCAAGTAGTATTAAAATTCAAAGCCCTTCCACCCCCCCCCCCCCCCCCC
>PRKT01001141.1:0-7500 GCA_003671525.1 Saccostrea glomerata
AGCCCCAACATACTTATAGGGGGTTCATAATTTTGAACACATTAGAATATACACAACTCCAGGATCCTTGCACATAAGTTTAAGCTTTTCTTGCCCAGTGGTTGCATGTTGGGAAGATTTTAAAATATTTTTTCTTCATATTTGAATTTAAAACTTGGATTAAGGGAATATCTGTCTTCTTTTAATTTGGTATTTGCGACCGCTAATGCAGATTTTACGGTCGCAAACAGAATTTACCAACAACGCGTAAGAATAAAACAAACATTGTAAAATAAACAGACAATTATCTTCTGAGCTTGTTATTATTTTAGTTACTCCAATTATAATTTACACTTAAAATTTAAAGTTCGAAAGAAGTAGAGGGCGCCCCTACCCCCTCTTCCTAAATTGTGAGCCTAGTATGATCGATCAAACTCCCTTGTTGATATTAACGAGGCCCCATCTAGTTGGAAATAACGAAAACGGAATAATAAAAAAAATATTCTTGGAAATAAATTTGTATGTATTATGCAAAGAAAAATTAGAAGGAAATTTTGTTACCTTGCCTTAATTGTAGTCAAATGTGAGCACTTTCAAGATATGGACCATTTTCGTGCTAATATACACAATTACATATTAAAACTCAATAAACAAAGGACTTGACAATTTTTTTAAAAAATGATGAAATGTTTTGTTTTTTCTTTGACTTATTTCATGCAATTTGCATCCCTCTTTTAAAATATGAAAAAAAAAATCGGAGGTAGCCTTTCTTGCAGTGAAAAGAGGGCATTGTAGCAACCTCTAATGATTAAACGCCACTTAATGATACAAATAGCATTAAGCGTTGCATTTGCAACGCCTGATGCCATAAATTAATACATTAATAGCGGTTACATTAATAGCTGACATTCTTAACCGCTAATGCTAAATCATCGCTTAATGATAGAATTATATATCATTAAGCGTAACAAATGCAGAGCAACACTGACGCTTAATGAAACAAGCAAATATCGACATATTCGACGCTTAATGATACACACTATTGTATCATTAAGCGTCGCAGTTGCAACCCTTAATGATACAAAATTTATAAATGGCTTGCAATATCAAAGAGAAAAACACATCCACATTTTCTGAACAATGAGTTTTCACTTTCCAAAACATTTATATATGCTCTTGTGCTATAAAAAATGGTAATTATCTAAATGGTAATTTACTAGTTTTCTGGCTAGCCAGGTGAACTTTCTTTAAGTTACGGGTGTTAAAAGGACAGATAGTCAGAGAGCTTAGAGAAAGAGATACAAACAACGAAATAAATAAAAAGATATCAAAATCCTTTTCTAAAAACCCATTTTTTCTAAAAATATAAAAACAAACAAATTCCTTTTAATTTGATACAACGATTTGAATAGTCAACATAACAAATATTTTATATATTTGAATATTTTTGTTTTTAATAGAAACAAGGTATATTAAAATTGATACAGCTTCAGCACATGTTATTGTTAATGTATCTACAAATAAATTTATTATTTTCACTATTGTATTTTTAACTTGCTACATTTCCTTTTTCGAAAAAGAGAAAAAATCAATATTGACAACTTATGTTTAAGGATACATAATATAAAAAATAAAATGTAATACAATACACTGAATAATATATATTGTTTTGAGAAAAGGAATCATTTATCCTTTATTCGTGATCAGTGTTACTTGAATACAATAAACTGTTGCATGATTATTTAAGTATATAAATATATGAGCATGAAGAAGGCTTTTTCATGTTATCAAATCTCATAAAGCCCGGGCCGAAGAACAACTTGCAAAGCCCGTTATGCTAAAATTATCCCATGTTTCCTACCATTGTTGATGTCCCTGGCATACTCTCAAAACTAGACAGTGATTCCTTATATTTCCATTTAATTGTGAATTAAATTTGTAGACTTAGAGATTAAAAATGTTGAATAATAGATTTAAATCACACGAGGACTTCCATGCCAATTTCAGTAGTCCTCACACACTGACGTAAAACATAAAGGCAACCGCACGAGATTTACATGCATATTTTGCCTTCTCAGCGTCAGACACAGACACAGATGCGCACGAGATTTGTATGCGTAATAGGCCTCCTTAGCTGCTGACCTATCGACCTGTCTAATTTACATTCCGGCAGAATTATTAAGAAATAAATTCCCACAACTTTTCAAACAGTTATCACAGAAAAAAAAGTTAGACATGGAAATATTGCTGCATAAGTAAGGAAAGTTGACGATAGAAAAGTTAAACCAATCACGTTTATCATATAGTTAGGTTGTTAGATAACCATTAGTGTCTCTTTCAAGTAAAATATCCAAATATGAAGCAGAAGTGTCGGACTCTGTGGTATCTTTTATCTAAAGCTAACCAGGATTTATCGTATCGACGTAGGTATGGAAATTATCATTATTAATTGACAATGCAACAGAACAACAATAGGCTTGACATTTCAATATATACAATTTGTACAGATGGAAAGTTGACCTTCTGACAAACTTCGAAAGAGCTGCTAGAATCCCGAGTTAAGCATGATTTTACGAGAAATCTTGGCTCATATGTATAAAAATTCAAAACATAAGGTAAGGTTTCGTGCGAATGTGTGGAAAAATTATTTTACTGACAGGACTGTGGGATTCTTGCAGCACCTTTAAGGCAAAATAGATGTTTTTCAACTATATTATTTACTCAATAGAAATTATTAGTCCAGGATATTGTTGTCCTGTTAGCCTTTTTATTAAGGAAAATTTCGCTATAAATAGAAGTCAGGTGATGCTGTGGCGGTAGTTTACGTCTTTGCGCTAGACCCATTTTCATCTGTATGCAATAGTTAATAACAGCAGGGTTCTCCACAAGGGGTTTTACCATGGAGGTGCGCCATGGTTAAATTTGTGTGCGCCATGGTTAAATTTGCTGCGCCATGGTTAAATTTGCTGCGCCATGGTTAAAATCCGCGCCCGCCATGGTTAAATTTTAGAATTTAAAACTTGCATTTCAGAGATGACACCCAATATACTATCTGAGTAGTTAATTGTGGATATACAACGTGGTGTGACGCCCCCCAAGCGCACGGGGGCAGGTAATCGTGCTAATTACCCACGGTCGATCAGCTGCGAATGTGCCGTGAAGCGTGAGAATTCATGAATTGAAGGTCGGTCGGCCAGCTGTTTCAACAGTATGAGTAGCTATCTACTATATAAACTACTGTTAACGGGGCTCTGTATTTTTGAATTACACGTTATTTTGTTGAATTCTAACTGTGTTCAGTTCACTCAGGTATAATCATTAAAAGATTTACAAGAATTCAAAGACATATTAACGATGTCTCATGGTAGACACGCATCCGAGCCAGAAACTAAATAGTTTTTTTTTTAACGTCGGCAATCTTGATATTAGCCCAAAAATACTCTGTAAAAAAATCATATTCCTCTGTATTTAATCAATTTCCCATGCTATGTTTTTTAAGCTTTAACTTTATTATCGTTTTCGATATATAAAATGTGTATAGGACCAGTGATAGGACCTAAGTGTCAATTGCGTCTTATTTTTAGAGTTACTTCCCGTTGTTATGAGACGTCGCGTGGCGCTATTTTTAGCACTGGGACACGTAGAGAAGTAAACAAAACTTGGTGAAAAAAGCATTATCTAGAAAAATAGAATGCTAAGACAAAAAGGGTCACTTATCCAATTGTTCCTTTGTGTGTTTACTTAAACAAAATACTGCCCATTCATCAGTTTTATATATTTCATATTTAAACAAAACATTTCACACAACAGGCTACAACAATTCTTACAATTATTTATTTCTAAATAATATTGCCCTGGTTAATGTATCAACATTTTTTTTTTTAATTCATTCGGAAGATTACTACAGTTTTTGGCAAATTCTGGTACATTTCTGTGGTAAAATACAGGATAAATCCTTTTCAATTTTAATTCTTATTTTTTTAACTTTAAACAGAGTTAGTTATTCCATTGTTTTGTGTTGCAATGGTAAAGTTTACAAATTGTAAAACCAGTCATTGATTAATGAAGATTTGGAAGTCTAACGCGAACTCGTGTTTTCGGTCACATTCTGTCTTCACGCAGCTTCCTCCATGGTTTCATTTTCAAATGTGGAGAACCCTGTAACAGTTTACGTTTATAAGCGGCTTTGGTAAATTATCAAACTGAATTTTCTTTAAAAAGTCTAAATTTTCCGCGATTGGACTTAGATATGCATATGATTCCTTAACATACCTGCGAAATCATTTGATGTGAATAACAGTCGGTACTGAATACTCTATACCTCTTGTGGAAGATAATTGATATTGAAGATTTTTGCTTTTTGTATAATACTGTTTTTAAATTACTTTACTTTTCTAAATAAAAAATTCCAACGGTCTGAAATCATTGACACATGAACATGTGTCCGTCGCTGATTATTGTCATTAGGATGATGAGAGATTTGCAATTTATGTCTTTCCCCAAACTCCACGCAAGTAATACAGACTATACAACATATATACAGGTTAAATACACATCGCAGCTCCTCGATACAACAGATTAAACGAGTGCTCCATCGATTTTTAGAAATTGATTTTAATTTCATAAATATCAACAAGCAGACCCTCAAGATGGAAATCAGGATTCGATCCTGGCCTTGTGCACTTTATTTTCTTGCATTTTTGTTTTATTCGAAATTAGATTTAATGCTATCATACAAAGAAAAAGTGATAAAAAACACAATTATTCAATAAAAAGATGCAACTGTATGAAAACTGAAACGTCACTGAAATGTATGTGCCATTCAGTGGACTGAATGGTACCTGAATGATCACGGAAACGTCACGGGAAAGGGTCTTTTCAGTGACTTTTCAGAGACTATTCAATGGGCATTCACCTACCATTCCGTCGACTGAATGGTGTAATTTCATCCTGTGCTTTGAGGTCATATGATACAATGACGCCGTTTCTAGGTAGAAGAGGGAAGTAAGTACAATTGGAACAATCTGAAATTTTACGGAGAGCCTTATACTAGCTCAGTTTCTGGCTCAAACTAGAAAGTTCTACCATTTTGAAGTCCAATTTCACACGAAATCGTTATCATTTGCGACAAATATCCTGCTTCTGACGACATAGTTCTTAAGCATTTATGATAAGGCTGTCCGAAGGCTTAAAATGCCTTAAAAATATACATTTGATTTGAACTAGATTTTAATTTTAATATGTGATCCTTGTTTGAAATTGCTGTCAACATGAGATAATAGTTTAATCAGGTATTATAATGAAGCATTTCTGTGATGTCAAATGAATGTGTTGATCAGGAAACATTTATGTTATTCTTAAATGTTGCAAAAATTTCGCCTCAGCACAAGTGCAAAACAAATTTATTGTTCAAAAGTTTTACATAGATCAATTCATTGTGATCTGTGGTACATTAAAAGTGCTGGGGGCAGGTTTAATTTTACTTTTTAAGAAAATATTTAACTTACCAACATAAGAAGGGGTATTTTCCACTCTTTATCTGGATTTTATCAAAAATGGATAAACTACATACTATCTCCCAGCAAAATTCAGTTAGAAGACATACTTTTCTTTCAGATTCAGGCAGAATATCTTCAATTTATCTTTGTCTTTCACTTGTGCCAGTCAAATATAAACACGATTCATAGATTCTAACACTGTCTATGGATTTGCACTGGGAGCATTTTACATATAATTTTCGCTAATGTTTGAATATGTGCATATTGGACAAGCAAAAGAAAAGGGATATCTATATTTCAAATGTTCAACATCATAGCAGCATATGGCGCATAAAAACAATCCCAGCACTTGAATTAAACAACAACGCACCGAAAAAATCTACATGCCATGTCTAAAAATTATGACACTTTTCCCGTCATGTTAGGTTAAGTATGCAGTGACTTGACGTCATATTCTATTGTGACGTCATATCTAGGTAGTTCAGAGAAGTAACGTCAGTTTGAATAGTTTGATCTTTTACGAACAGCCTTATCCTAGCCGCATAGAGTTAATGATTTAAACTTATTAAGACCAGCTTATTTGTAAAGTGTCACGACAATACAAATTTGTTACTGTATCGATGCGATTTTTGTTTAATTGTACTTTAAAAATAACTAAAGATATGTATTTTTGAAGGACGATAACTTCGTGAAATAAGGATATATTTTCATGGAGTTTTCTTTCTCTGATTTTATTAAACTGAAATTTTAACGATTAAGAATCGACATTAACTTTCATTGTCCTTTCAGAAAATCTTTTTTAAAATCTCGTTTCAAAATATTTAGAATGACAAAAATTGACCTTAGTTGAAACAAACTCTTGTTTCAAATGTATCAAATTATACATATTTTTGTGACTTCAAGTTTGCTGATGTTGGCATATTTTTTAGACTTTTTCTCTCTCTGTATATTTTAGTTTAAAGCAGTTTTTATATATATATTTCAATTAGATAAGGTTATGTTATGACCTATCTTTTTCTTACGTTCAATTAAAAATTAAGCTGAGGATACTGTGTCTGTACTCCTCTGAGAAGTGTTAAATGGGTCTTTATCGGGTTGGCTGTTGTCTTTCGTTGTTGTATCAGCAATTTCTTTGAATGTTTTCCTTGATTGATGACCATCAACTTGGACACTATTTGAACATGCATAATCTTCTTCAGACAAACAAACATCAGCGTTTGATGTAACACTTTTTATATCACCTGAAATAAACTTGTTCATGATAATCAAACAAAAACAATTAATCAATAAATTACCCATAAACAACAATTTTACGGGATATCTAAAATTTGTTCTCATAGTTGAGATGCTTTGGTTTGGGTATATTATGAATTTATAACAAGTAATTAACATTATAACAAGTAATAACAATTGATAATCACTTCTTTACCTATTACATATGTAAAAGGGTTGTTCAAAAAATTCGTGAACCTGTGTAACATCTTTTTACTCAAAATCATATGTTATCCAACTTGGTTGAAATATTTAATCATGAATTCAAATAATTTGTATTATTTTTATTAAAATATCACATTTTATTCAAAACTTATCCAGATTAAAAAATGCAAAAATCGGGTCGCGGAACAGGTCAACATTTAGTAACTTACAAACAATACACTAAATATCTTAAGTAAAATTCTCTTAAAATGGTGTTAAAACGAAAAACAACCTAAAAATTCAAATTAAGAATTGATACATCAATTTGTATATTTAATTATGATTTAATATTTTGTTGAAAAGAAATTAACTTGAGAAGATAGGCAGTCCTCACTAGATACAAAAAAAAAAAACGAAATAGCAGATTATGATGCAAATTCATGTTGTTTGCTTTCCATCGTACAGGAACTATGTATTTGCGCGTCAAGTTTTTACCCACGGCTAGAGTCGGGTGTACGGATATTTTTTTTAATTATAAATTCTTGGCGCTATGTTTAAACGTTTATTGTCTTTAAGTGTGCTCTGCATATAAAAGATATGTTAATTT
>PRKT01001141.1:10000-26598 GCA_003671525.1 Saccostrea glomerata
TTTGATGTTTTGAAACAGTAGTCCTTCGGGCAGAATGCCTAGGTCATTAGAACCCAATTGAACCACCAAATAATTTGGTGGAGGATTAGATTTCAGTTTATTCGCAAAATAGAGTCAAATTCCATCCATCTCATTCCCCTGACACCAAACCACATTATAGAGATGTTCTTATGTTGAAGAGTGAGGTTTCTTCCCCAGGTTTATCATTGGTACCTCTGGCTGCCCAGTATACTATGAAGGATCCCACAACCCATCCTACTCTCGTACAAGTACCACCTACAAAACTTAAAATTTGTTAGAGAGAACAAAAAAAAATATTTAGCTGAATTTTATGTATGAAGAGTATGCCCCCGACTTCCATCTGCCCTATTCTTTGATTATTTGATCAGGTATGCCCCTCATTGCTGCCTCGGTTGCAGCCCCTATGCGAAACGAGTGTGACCTAAAATGCCCATTCTTAATGTTACAAAATTGTAAAATTTTGGATAACAGGGCAGAAAACTGGTAACATATTAAAGGCTTACCATCAAAATGCACTAGGAATTGATTAGCACTTGGTGTGTCTCGAATTCGAAGCCCTAAAAAATTACTTATGATAGAAACAGGACAAACTGGCCCTTCTGTACTAGCTAGACAAAAACAATGTAGCATTTGTACCTAATTGGTCTGTTTTTGATTGTCTTATGGTCAGTTTTACCTGCTTATGTCCATTGATTTGAATGATGTCAATGTCATTTTGTTGCAAAGGTCGTGAGTCCTGTCCTCTTAGTGATTTACAGGTCAATTCGCCTACTCTTAAAAAGCCAAAAAAAATGCCAAGCAAAAAAACAACCTTAAAAAGGTGAACTTCATAACTAGAGGAACAGACCTTTTCTAAAGCCTGTAGAGGCGCTACCAGTATCTCTAAAGTAATAGGGGCTCGTGTATTTTGTTTTGGTGTCAGTCTTGCAGCCCCTTCAAACAACTTTGAAACAATTAAAGATTTTGTGACGTCTGTAAAACCATGAATTTTGTACATATATGACAAGCCCGCAATGTATGTCTTAATAGATCCAGGTGGTTAACCCTCAGTTGAAATATAAGCTATGTAATGAACTAAATGATCTACAGGAGCTGGCCAAGTAGTCGAAAAACCAAACAACCTGAAAGTATTGAAACTTCGGAAAGCTGCCTTATAAGTATTCCATGTATTCTTAGCAATAGAGGCCTTTAACAGTTTATTGGTTTCCAAAGTCAAATCTCCCAGATTTCTAGGGGCAACTGGAAAGGTGCTGGGTCTGCTTTTGGAGCCAAATCCCGAAACCGACGCCACTGGCAACGAGAAATAGAATCTGCAATTGCGTTCGATTTGGTATCTATGTACTCTGCCTTAAATCTTATGTTACATTTCTAAAATAAAGGTTTCCTAACCAGTTTCTTAACGTCTTCAGATTTAGAAGTTTCTTTGTTGACTATGTGTACAACTGCTTGATTGTCAATATGGAATAATATCTTTTTATTAGCCAACTTATAACCCCACACTTATATAACTCAAGAAATGTCATGTCACGCATTCCTGTTTCCGACCAATGCTGAGGCCATCTACCAAAAGCTCACCTGTTCTGAAAACAATATTCCAAATTCCCCCGACACACCCCATGCACTATCTGTGTATAACTGGAGAGTATCATTGGAGACCCATAGTCTCTCAGGAAAGAGGGTCATTCCATTAGAATGGTTAAGGAAATTGAGCCACATAACTAAGTCTAATTTCCTTACACCTATCATGGCATAAATGAGTCTCCTAATAAAGGCTCTACCTGCTGAAACTACTTGACAAAAAAAAATCAATAACCCTATTATAGACTGTAGGTCTCGTAAAGTAACTTTTTTGCCTTTAAGGTGTTTTGAATTTAAGTACGTAGCTCTGTCAATTTGTATTAAGGTAAGCGCATAATCAAAGACACAGTATCAAATTCTACTTCTAAAAATGTCAAGCATGTTGTGGGATCTACCGTCTTGGCGTTTGGGACCCCAAGAACAGCACAGACCTGATGAAAGGTATCAAGAGTATGTTTACAAAAAGAGTCACCTGCTTTTCCTGCAAATAAAAATCATCTAGATAATGAATTAGGGTTTGATTATTTGATTTTTTACTAGTAAGCCAATGCAAGAATGTACTAAACTGGTTAAAAAAGCTTGGAACAAAAGGGCAAACATTTGTCATAATAATATTTTCCATTGCATTTGATGCCTAAAAGGTCAAAGTCCCCTGGGTAAATGGGCAACAGGCGGAATGCACTCTTAAGGTCAGTTTTGGCCAGTAAAGTACCCTGCCCCGATTCCTGTATCATCGATATTGATTCGTCTATATTGCTATACTTCACAGTGCAAATGTCCGGGTCAATAAAATAATTAACTGAATCGAATTGTGGGTAGGATTAGTGATGAATTAAACGAAAATCCCCATCTTTTTGGGGCACAAGGTCTACTGGTGATGCGCGAAGTTTATGTAAAGGAATATCCTGAAAAGGACAAGCCATCCTATCCAAGACGACTTCTTTAGCGAGCTTTTGCTCTACAATTTGAGGGGCGATGGCCGATTTCTTCAGATCTTAAGATTTCTTGCTTCCCTGTAAGTTCCAGGGCAGGTGTGGTGCAGCAGAAAACCAAATTTAAGGTTATCCGATCCTCAGGTTCTTAAAATCAGGCATTGATTAATTGAAAATGCTCACAAAGATGTCTCTAAATTCTCAAATTAAAATGTATTTATCCACGGTGTTTCTTTTAACTTCTTCTTTAAATTTAATCATATTATAAAGGGAAAAATAAGTAAATCTCAAATAATTTTTCAGGAAATGCGATTTGAAATACCTACTGCATATTTTTTAATTGTTAATTGATCAAGAAACACATTTTAGGTGTAAAAATAATAGGTATCCAGGCTTTTAAAGAAAATTGCTTGAATTTTTAACCTATTTGGTACTTTACTTTCACCTACTTACTACCATCGTCTCATAAATCATAGTGTATGAAGTGTTTCCTTTCAAAGAAAACACCGTTAATCGCTTCTAATTTCAAATCATGCTTATAAACATTGGTAACTAAGGATAAATTAAAAGAAATTTGATTTTTTTTAAAATGCAAGATTTACTTAGTTTTATGAGGTACAAATGTCAACTTTTTTAATACCGTTTGTTAATACTTTGAAGAATATTGAATCATACGTAGAGGCATAAAATGAAAATTGTTGCATGAAAAAATTTCAATTTCAAGCTTTATTTTAAGACTTTTTCAATTAAATTATAAATTAAGGAGTTATCCTTCCTGGCTGAGGATCGTATATCCTTAAAACCATCTACATGTAACAGTTGTTGTTTCTCTGAATTGAAAGGATATGATTTTAATTCGTTACACAGTTGGTTGTAATTAATAGGTGTGGTAGCAAGGTCATATAGAGTTGCATTATTTTTGCCTGAATGTGCATTTGATTCCGGGGTGAGGTCCCCCACAGTTTGTGCATCTGTGTCTAAGCTTGCAGGGATTAAATGAGCATGAGCCCCTATTAAAGGCAAAGGAGCTGACAACTGGCCTTGGTGACTGTGGTTTATCAATGTTATAGCTTTGGTTGAATCCAGACCCCCCACCTTGGGTTGTTGTTCCGGGATAAGTTGTTTGAGTCCGGGTGCAAAAGGAACTACCCCCAGCATTTCCTGAAAGTATGCCCATAGGATGCCTCGGATTTATTCCCCTTAGCCGCCATCTTGTAGGACAAACTAGTGGTTTACCTCTTTGAGCAACCAATTTTAAACTTGCATGCAAGAAATATATGGGGGAAAATATTCACAATCTTATAATCATGAATATATAGATGCTTTCACAAACGTATATTCATAAGAAAAATAGCAATAAATTTACCTCAGTAACCTGATAACAAATTGAAATTGGTTGAATAATGAAGGAATTTAGGAATAACTTGGTTGAATAAAGAAGGAATCTAGGAATGTTGCACTACAATATGGCAGCTAAGGAGAATAACTCTTAGGCAAAACATATCATAAGAAAAGGGTCTACTAGTGATCTGGTGTTATATTACATCTATGGTTTTGATTTTTGCGGACATGTTCAACTCGTAAAAATTTAAATCACCCTTTTTTGACCATAATTCATAAAAATTACAGCAGTAAAAATTACACGTTATACGGTAACTATTCACTCTACGTCTGCCGACGTTTGCATATTTCTAAGACACTTTCGTGCTCTGTGCATTTAAATTTAAAGCAGTTTCTTTTTTTAATATTTCAATTGGGGAGGGTTTTAACCTATCTTTTCTTACGTTCAATTAAAAATGAAGCTGAGGATACTGTGTCTGTACTCTTCTGAGAAGTGTTAAATGAATCTTTATCGGATTGGCTGTTGTCTTTCTTTGTTGAATTAGCCATTTCTTCAAATTCTTTCCTTGACTGATGACTATCAATTTCGTTACTATTTGGACATTCATAATCTTCTTCAGACAAACAAACATCAGCGTTTGATTTCACATTTTTCATATCATCTGAAATAGACTTTTACATGATAATCAAACAAAAAACTATTAATCATTTTAATATATATAAAGAACAATTGTAAATATAAAATACGTACTAATATTTGTTTCAAAAGACGATTCGATTTGGTGGTAAGAAAAAAATATCGTTTTATACATTTGTAAAGTCTAACTGTGTTTCAAGTTGTGAGTGTAGAGTGAGTTAAAACTATAACAAGAAATAACAATTGACAATCACTTCCTCACATATTATCTATCTATAGTCCCTGAAACGTTCTACTTTCCCATTTTTCCGTTCGCTCACCGTTCATTTAACGTTCGTTCAGCGTGCGTTCACCGTTAACTCCCCGTTCACAGTTTTGCATTCAGCGTGCAATCGTGTTCACCGTTCAAAAACGTTCACCGTTCGCTCTTTGTTTACTTTGTGTTCACTTATTGTTCAGTCTACATTGTCATTCGGAACTCCGAAGTGAAAGGACTTATCCTTTTGATGGTAAGGGTTTACACGTTTTTTTAATAAAAAAAAACTAAGATATCGTGTTTGAAGAATAATTATTTCATTGCATAAACTATCTACGATATATATATTTCTATTCTAATAATTTAGCTGTTTCTTATCCGTGAAATATCCCTGGAAAATAAAACATTAAGTACCTACATGTATGTAGAACGATGATGAAATATTAAATTTAAAAAAGGGCAATGTACAAATGCTTCATGCATCTTGTTGTAATGTAAAAGACAACAAATTTTTAATGGATGGATTAAAATCCAAGTCTTTTATAATACAAGAATACACAAAAAACTACGAATATCTCTAGAGCTAATTAAATGAATAGCGTCATTTTAAATTTTAGAAAAGACCAACTGTTTAAAATGCAAAACAAAAGAATTTGTTGTCCTCCATGTTAAGTCTATTATTAGAGAGGGAAAATTCCTTCATTCACCGTACCTAAATACATGTTTGCCATTCAATATAATAAAGACCCCCCCCCCCAGCGCCTTATCTCCCGATATTAAATACTTAGTATATCCAAAATATTTTATTTAATATTTAATGTGTATTGTAGCACAAGAAAATCAGTCTTAAAACGAACATAAAAACAGTCATTAAACAATAGTATTTTAAAATATACATGTGCCGACAGTAGTATTTTTAAATTGGCAAGGAATGTATTTCAAATTCTATTTCAAACTAAATCTTTCCAAGTATATATTCCCATTATTTATTTTTTTTCTACAGGAATGGAAAAATAAGATCTCGAAATGATAGAAAAATATATTAAAACTTCTTGAAAATACTAAGTGACTCGGCATGCTCTGTGAAACGAGATTTCCACTTTTCCACCGTGTCGAATGAGTTTGATTGACAAGACAAGCACATGGACTTCTTGTGAACCTGTGAAGTTGAAGATGGAAAATAAAAGCCGATGATTACTTTCAAATGGATTTGTTAATCTCAAAAAATTAATTAGTTTTATTGCTTGGAATAGTTCGGATAAATAAAAAGAATTTTTATTTCGATATAACAGATATCTGAGAATGGAGGGTATCTCTCTCTCTCTCTCTCTCTCTCTCTCTCTCTCTCTCTCTCTCTCTCTCTCTCTCTCTCTCTCTCTCTCTCTCTCTCTCTCTCTCTCTCTCTCGTACATTTCTCTGTTCAATAAAAACTATGAAAGCACAATACTTATTTAGTTTTGAAAATTAAATCTATAACGAATAATTTGAATGCCTCTTTCCATCATCTTGTCCGAGTAAAATCCCAGCCGGGAAATGTCTACAGATACATGTAGAAGTTAGCTAAAAAAATCATGATTAAAGAATAAACATGACACATAAATATAGAATATTTTGTTTTTATGCAATACATCAACAGACAAATGTGAATTTAAAGGAAAAATCCGTTATTTTACTCAGGATCGCCTTGGCACGGAAATACATAATTGGTTGTTTCAACTGGGTTCCATGTAAATAATTCATTCTGTAAGTAGTGGTTTTATCTTCTAAAGTCCACATTATTTTATTAGTTAAAAGAATAAGCAAATTTACTACATCAATAGATTAATTTATATGCAAGCTACACGTGTTCGGTAACAAATAAATGTTTTATGGCGATTACATGTATAATCATGTTATTAAAATGTCGATTAAAAACATAGGTATGTGCAGAAAAAAAACTGTTTTTATTATTTATTAATTTATTTTTCTGTTATGTGCAGAAAAAAACTGATTTTATTATTTATTTATTTACTTTTCTATTGTCTATTTATATTTTAGCACCTTTAATTAGAATTAAAGAATAATAGAATGATTTCAATGCAAGGAAAAGATCGGAGGCATTCCGAATAAATCGTTCATCTTGTGTTCACTTGTCCTTCACCGTTCACTTTGCGCTCGCGTTCGCGCTCCGTTCGTGTTCTGCGTTCACTCACCGTTCACCGTTCATACATCGTTCACCAAGTTGCGTTCAGCGTTCGCAAATCGTTCACTCACCGTTCGTTCAGTGTTCGTTCACAGTTCAGGTGGGAAAGTAGAACGTTTCAGGGACTGTATATACAGTACAAGCAACGATTTTTTTTTTCACAAAACACGGGTCCCCGTGGACCGCAAGTTTGGCTTCTCGGCGTGTCAATCATCCACCGCCTCGAGGTAAACAATACAATCAAGCATGGCGATTGAGCTTGCAGACAATATGTACCTGATTAGGATTACCGTTTTATCTAAATAATCTTCTGTCGTTGCATGCATTGTTTTTAAGTGATTTTAATGAGTAAATACTCCATTTTTTAAAACTGAAAATAGAAATAAAATGAATTTTAACATTGTACCACATACATGTGATAGCAACACGTACCGCGGTAAATGTAACGAATAGGAGTACTAATTTGTTTCCGTGCTTGCTAACCAAAAAGCCAAAAACGGGTGTGGATAAAAAAAATTATAACATTCTATATTTTTCTGACAAGTACAAGCGCTAAAATTTATTTGCGCCAATGCTTTCCCACTTGCGATTGCGCTAAAATACGAATGGGCCAAATTGTCTCGTTTTACTGTATTATGACAAAATATTTGAGGCATGTGATGTCATATGCATATAAAACAGCATTTTAATGATGTTAAATATCGATGGTTGGCGCACGAAAATTTTTTGTCTTCTACAAATAGCATTGTGATTGAAGTTTTCGTTGTTTTGAGGCTATAGGGCAATATAATATCAAAAATTTTACTATCATAAATTCTTTATAATTTGGTGCACTTGAGTTTAAAATTTCATTTATTTGATATTATTAATAACGTCAAATATATGACGATATAAAGCAAAGCGCTTTGAATTAGACTTTATCAAAAATGGTGACTTTAAGCTGTGATGCGGATCTCCAAATTATCAAGCAACAGTATGTTGAGCAGGAAATGACTCATGAATATCGAAAAAAAAAATGTTAACATTGTAAAAAAACACAAACATAACTATGGGAAACAGGTTTATACATGTATCTAGTAGAAGAGGTATAGGTTTACTTGACTGGTTATCTGATAGAAGAGAATAGACCAGATTAAGTAAGCACGCACGCAACGTTGTTTCAATGATGTAAGGAGGTGGAATATAGGTTGCTACATTGAGCAACTATATTCCAACGTTGAATCCTCAACCTTTTCTCACCGTTGGAGCTGCAACATATTTTCAATGTTGAATATTCGTCAATATTTCAACGTTGAACCAACGTTGAAGCTGCAACATATTCTCAACGTTTGATGTTCGTTAATATTTCAACGTTGAGACAACGTTGAATATTCAACCTATTTTCAAAATTGAGTATTTTTTGATATGTAAAGTTAAAACAAGGTTTAAAAATGCAAAGTTGGCTATTTCTTGATTTCAACGTTGAAACAACGTGGAAGATACAAAATATTTTTAACTGAAGGAAAGTTAGGATTTTTTTTTATTCTAATAAATGAAAAACATGCATTATGCATTGTTTTACTCAAAAGAGTTGTGCCAACAGTATCTTAAAATTCTGAATATGAGTTTATATGAAGTATGGCATCTACATTTAACATGATTTAAAAAATACGTTTAATATGAGCTGTTGATAAATGACATCTTTATCCAACATCTCACTGTAATTCCATGTTACTGTAGAATTATGAAAATAATCATTTTTTCCCAATTAATGTAATTCTCTCAAAATTAGACCCACATAGATCCCTGTCGTATACACTTGCGCATGCGTATAATGTACATAAACAGAGCGAGAAAAAGCCGTCTTGTTTTATTAGAGTGTGTTTTTTGTTGTGTGTATTTTGGAAAAAAAAAACATAAAGTGTATAAAATATATATGCTTATTCTTTTAACAAAAAATAATGTGGACTGTAGAAGATAAAACTACTTCTTATAGAATCAATTAATTACATTGTACCCGGGTGAAACAAACACGCATGTATTTCCGTGCCTAAGCGATTCTGAGTAAAATTACGGATATTTTTTTAAATTTTCAGATGTCTGTTGACGTATTGCATAAATACACTTGTATTTAAAAATGAGCCTCGACGGATAGAAATCGACCTTATCGTATAAATTTTCAGATGTCTGTTGACGTATTGCATAAATACACTTGTATTTAAAAATGAGCCTCGACGGATAGAAATCGACCTTATCGTATGCAACGTCATAATGAGAAAAAAGCGAATAAAGTTGAGAAAGATTTCCCGGTATTTTTACTACACATGGTTTTCACGTAAAGGAATGTTTTAGACATCCTCAACTGCAGTTCAAAGATTTTTTTTCGGATCATTTTAAACATGTACTAATAAAATAAACAAATTTTAAATGTATTCCCCTTCGTAGAGCCTTCTTTTTTATTGTTACCATGGATCAATGTAAACACAAGCCAGAGGAATGCCGAGTCCCATCTACACTTTTTTTTTAAACAGCTGAAGACGTAAGGCCAAACACCAGATAAATAATAAGTTGGTAGACTTATAGCGAAGAAAAAATGGCATGGTGCATTACTGAGGAAGTACAGAATATATTTTTATTGTAGTTTAGAGTATAAAATTTAGCCAGATGAGACGTAATCTGGCACAGAAAATCGCTCATGTAGGCTACTAATGCAGTAAGTCTAATAGCCTTGTGTGTGAACTTCATTTACTATCATCGTATGCACGTGTATTCATTCATTCACTATTAAATTCGCAATATATTAGATATACTCTAAAGTTTCATGTCTTTGAATGAATTTACGTGTATTTTCAAATTTATCACAGATATTAACCAACCGACCAAAACAAAACAAACAGCTAGACATATCGATTCAGTACAAAATGTACAGAGGCCACGATTCAACAACTTTTAAAACGTATTCTTCTAACTACTATATTAAGAGATATCAAGAAACAAGTAATACTGTTATTGTTTAAGGCAATTTCTTCATAAAATTATCAGTAATTCTCAAACGGAAACGACCGTCCGAAGCGACTGGATACGATAAATTGTGCAAGTTGCTTCCCTTTGATACAAAGAGAGGCTCAACACGGGGAATCGTTTCATCGGAAAAAGATGTTTTTTCTTTCTATCTTAACTTTTGTCTCTCTTCCATAACCAGATTTTAAGTTAATTTTGTTAAATATACCACTCCTTATTTTGCAAGTTTATAAAAATACCGACTATGGATTATCTATGATTTTTTTTTACTTTAACTTGGCTGGCGAAAATGTAAGAAGATGGGCCCGGTTTGTGAAACATGTATCCTACGTCGTTAATATTTTAAAGATTTGTAAGCCAAAAAAAAAAACAAAAAAAAAACCTCTAAAGTCGGATGTAAAAAAAAAAAAAAACAAAAAAAAACAATAGTTTTGTGAAAGGTGTTCTTAAATATTCATCATAATGTTAAATATTTTGAACCCCGTTAATACTAAACTTTTCTGCAAAAATCATCTTGAGCAGGATTTCACCTGTTCGTGAATAACAGAAATATGGTTTCGTTTTGTACTAAGACTATCAATTATAACATCAGAACGTTTTCTACATTATAAAATCCTTCTACAAGGGTAGATACCCACAACAGATAACTTAATTATAAATCTCTTTTTTTTTATTTGTAATTTTTATTTACAAAATCATAAAACAAATAATTATGAAAGTCTTTAATTTTATGTGTTGTGTTGGACTGGGTTAGGAACGGGATAGCAGAATGTTGTCGATGCGTACGCCGCGTGCCTTCATACGTGCGAGTATTATAAGCAGGGCTTCTTGCTCAAATAGCAATTGCCGGCTTATGTGATCCTGTTCAAGGCAGGATGTTAACCCCATAGTCTCCATTTCAAAGTTACGTGCAAAAATATAATTCTTACTCTCAACCGCTTTTTGAGATAATACAAACGCTAAATAAAGCAACAAAAATAAAACGAAGTTTTATCTATATAAAATAAACATTAGTAGAAATGACTTTGAAAACTTCATAAGTCAAAGAACACAGTTCATTAGCGTAAGGATTTTTGATAATCAGTGTTACCGTAGTTCTCTATACATACGAGGTAAAGCAGGAAAGGGAACCAGACTGGCCTGTTTGTTTACATTCAGCTGCGGTACCAGATTAATTCTGATTCTGACAAAATCGGACCGTGGTATTAGGATTGAAAAACTCACTGTCAGTGTCTTATCATTTATACTGATAGTTTTAAAATAATTTTTTCATCAGAATATAAACGTGATTCATGTAAGAAATCCATTCTACTCTGTAAATGAGCCCGGCTCTCTGTACTTCTGAGTACTTTGATTTTTCTCTAATGGAGAGTTTATGCTTTTTTTTTCTTTTTTTGGGGGGGGGGTCTTAAGTCGCTGGCTAAATATGATATAATTTATTTTAGAATCCTAGCTATACGCACCCAAGCTGAATCCGACTGTCTAATTCATTATACATGAATTATTTATTCTTTTTTAATAGGTTTAACTGCATTTCCTAATATATAAAATATTTTTTAAGACATTCTCAATACAGTCTATGCGTAATCAATTCTCTTTTTAACATTTAGTTCGTTTGCAGTTAATTGAATTGTAAACGAAAAAAAAAGTTCTGGCTTATGTTTTTATATCGTAGTTCAACATAGCTTGTGTATTTCTTTTTCTTTCCCTAAATGCATTTCTAATATTCCAGGTAACAAAGAAATTATAATTTTTGCATTTCTGAAATTCATATTGATATCCCTTCATTTTTGTCGCCGAAATATGGCTGAAATACTGCCGACTCGGCGTAAAACAATAATAATCAATCAATCAATCATTTTTTTCTGTTGATAAAAATATTTTGTAAACATTATGTAAAATCTCTTTTTCAAATGCATTAGAATGTTGCGTTACAAATATACTATCATCGTCGGAAATCCACGAGTGATCTCGACTTTACTTATCACCCGGTGATGAGTAAAGATGAGATCATCCTTGGGTATCCGATGATGATAAACTATGTGCTATAAAGAACCAAAAAATGAAAATCATCTTCCAAAAATAATGCATGCATACTTATTGAGTCGAGAATTTCAGCCAGTGTGTATACAATTATGTTTCCCGTTACTTTCTGCTATATGCAACTATAAATCTTATTCTTCTGAAATTAGGTGGGGTATCTCACATACGAAGTTAGTTAAAAATGTACGAACGATGCATTATTATTATTTTATTTTACAATGAATTTTAGATTATTTACGTCAATTTTATTTTATTTTATTTTTTTTTTTGAGTAAAATTTTGTACATTATGAGATATTTTGTTGATGAACACAAAGAGAAATCTTTTGTAACGGTTAACATATTTTTGAAATTATAGTCCGTCGAATGATGTGGAGGAAAAGAGGGTGTATTTATATATGAACTAGCTATTCCCTAACAAAAAAATACTATAGTTAACTATAGTTAACTATAGTTAACTATAGTTAAAGTTATAGTTATAGTTAAAGTTAAAGTTTTCGATAAAGTTTTTCGAAGCATCCAAGTTTTCGAGAAAGTTTTTCGAAGCATCCAAGTTTTCGAGAAAGTTTTTCGAAGTATCCAAGTTTTCGATAAAGTTTTTCAAAGTATCCAAGTTTTCAATAAAGTTTTTTAAAATGTAAAAGTTTTCACCAAAGTTTTTCAAAGTGTCAAAGTTTCGCCAAAGTCTTTCAAAGTGTCAAAGTTTTCGCCAAAGTTTTTCAAAGTATCAAAGTTTTTGTCAAAGTTTTTCAAAGTGTCAAAGTTTTCGCCAAAGTTTTTCAAAGTGTCAAAGTTTTTCAAAGTGTCAAAGTTTTCGTCAAAGTTTTTCAAAGTGTCAAAGTTATCACTATAGTAAATCAAAGTTTTCAAAGTGTCAAAGTTATCACTATAGTTAAATATAGTAAACTATAGATAACTATAGTTAACTATAGTATTTTTTTGTTAGGGTTTGTAGAAGCGTTTTTTTTTTTGGGGGGGGGTCCTAATAAAATGAGCTTACTTTTAGACACAGGGCTAGTTTAACACCATATTTAATTTTACGTAATCACTTTATACAATGTATATACAGATGGATGAGATTTTTTAAAAATTAACTTAAGAATAATTATTTTAGCATGATTTAAAGTGTGATTTTATTGGCTGCCTGTTTCATGTATTTTCTGTGTAAGAAACTAGGTATTTCTGAGATCGAATTCGAATCCCTGTAAATTTTGACTCGATCTCATAATTCCCTTTTCCTTCACATGGTGATTACGTAAAATCAAACATAGTGTGTTAACAAACTTGCATGCTTTGAGCAAACGTAAAAGCAACATAGTGTAGATCTATATTTTGTTTATTGGAAGTTGTGCGTAGAGACGAAGCTGTCGGTACGAAAGAAAGAAAAGTAGAAATTAAAGATCGTGGGGGGGTTGTTTTTTAAAGGATTTAAAATACAGTTAACACAGTTTTTGGGATCGTACATCATGATCATCTATTTTTGTCATTTATTAAGCAATTATTTTAACTTAGACATGATGACCGCTTGGATTGCTACGCGTTGACAGGTGCCCTACCGAACAACGGAGAATAAACCATGACGTCACAATTATTCGTCAAAAAACCACGATATGATCAGAGTTAATTTTGCAAACATACCAATTTCAAAATGTAATAATTTTATTATAATTGAAGACATTTTGATTCCGTTTTCAGTTTTTGTAATGGTTTTACATGGACCATTAAAAAACACAAAAATCTCAAATTCGATAAATTTTGCCATAAGGTCGATTTCTATCCGACGAGGCTCAAATATCTAACGCAAAATATAAAAATTCATGTATGCGTCATTTTAATTCTTTTATGATGATTAAGCTAACTTCTACATTTATCTGAAGATATTTCCCGGCCGTGATTATACTCGGACAAGATGATGGAAAGAGGCAATCAAATTATTTGTAAAAGATTAAATTTTTAAAACTAAATATTAATTGATGTACTGTCTTGGATTTTATTTAACAGAGAAATGTTCGAGAGAGAGAGAGAGAGAGAGAGAGAGAGAGAGAGAGAGAGAGAGAGAGAGAGAGAGAGATCCCTTCCTTCTCAGATATCTGTTGTATCAAATAAAAATTCTTATTTTTCCTTAATATTCCAAGCAGTAAAAGTAATCAATTTTTTGAAATTAACAAATCCATTTGACAGTATTCATCGGCTTTTATTTACCATCTTCAAGTTCACACGGTTCACAGGAAGTCCACGTGCTTGTCCTGTCAATCAAAATTATTCGACACAGTGGAGATTTGGAAATCTCGTTTCACCGAAGATGCCGAAGGCAAGGAGTCACTTATATATAGTATTTCCAAGAAGTTTTAGTATTTTTTCTATCATCTCTAGGTCTGATTTTTGCATTTCTTCAGAAAAAAATAGATAATTGGAATATATATCTGGAAGGAATAAGTTTATACTACTGTCGGCACACGTATATTATGAAATAAATATTATTGTTTAATAACTGTTTTCATGTTCGTTTTAAAAATTTTTTCTTCTGTTACAATACACATTAAATATTTATTAAAATATGCTTAAAACTAACCATTAAGAATATACTTATATATATAAATAAAATTTAATGAAGAAAACATGCAACGCTATTTTTATGGTTACCGAGAAGGGAAAATGTTCAATTTAATTTGTAAACTTTCAATCAATTTCAATTTTAAACCCTGTGTGCCAGCTTCTTGCATCTAGTGAGAGATTGTATGATAATCAATATTTACAGTCAGGTTAGCTGTCAAAAATATCAATCATTTTTTGGAATTTTGGACGAAAAGAAACATGGGTATTGACTGTTCCTTCCCCAACGCTCTTCGGATAATACCTTAAATGATGACCGTCAAGCGAAAACCACCCTTGCTTGCATTATGACGTTATCGAGAAAACAAGCGCTAAAGTTGACGTCATAAATGTTTGACGCATTTTGCAAATAAATGCAGTGTGAAGACGCATCGTTAACTATAATATTTCTTCATACAGTAAATGCCTATACTAAACAACATAATGAGAAGTCGAAAGTGTAATTATTAAAGCCCATTATTAAATCTGAAAAAAAAATGAATTTCAGCAAATTGAAGGTGAAAATCCTTTAAAGTAGAGAATGCCACGATGTTCGCCCTTATTTTCATTTTCGAGGAGCATTTTATTTTTACTTATAAAACACAAATATGGGGGAGAAATCGCATATTATCTTGAGGCTAGGGCAGCAACAAAAAGAATATAGATCTACTCTTGTTCACCATGATTTGTCACTACTTTTTAACATTCCTATATTTATGATAAAAAGCTTAGAAAACCCTATCAAAGTGTAACGTCAAGATGTTGGATTTCATAAAAAGGTGTGTAAGTTTACTGCAAACTAAACAGCATCATGTACCAAAAATTAAAAAAAACAAGCTTGAAGAAATGGGGAGGAGGGTCACAGAAATATAATTTATCAATATATAATTGAATTTGGGAAACAAAGCCCTCGGTACAATTTGGCCGGTTAAGACAAAAACAAATAAAAAAGTTCATTTTGCAAAATGCTTTTTTATTGCTTGTCAAGAATCCCCTCCTCCCCGAAAAAAAGAGAAATAAACTAGAAATAAACTACAGGTACTGTGAGCAATGAGCTCACTAAATGATACCCCCGCTTCCCATATGAATATAATGGCAGTGTCCATGTTTTGCTCTGGAAAATCAAAAATATATATGCCAGATCAAAACGTAAATTAGGAGGTGCACAATGGCAATATGTAATTAAGAATTCATTAAATTTTCTTCAATGGTATGAGAGGAGTTACGGATAACAGACGGACGGACGGACAAACGGACGGACGGAAATACCGATTACTATATACCCTCCCACTTTTCAAGCGGGGGGTATAAAAATGAGTCGCATCCTATGTGCCTAAAATAATCTACACGTACATGTATGTCAACATGTCAACATGTACAAATACCGCTATTGAAGGGAAGTAACCTGCATTATAATTATCTAATTTAACCTGGCAACAGGAAGCATTCAGTATTCACCACTTCCTCCAAAGATTTTTTTCCACGTCTGTGTATATCTAGATAGAATGTTCTATCGTTAAAATGATATTGTCCTACGGACCCGGTTTAACGATAGAATTCGTTCCGTGTATTCGTAATGTAGCAAAAGAAACACGGGCGATAACTCGCATAGTGCTTTTACTAGGAACAATCTAGTGAGTTCCGAATGTAAACATGGCAGAATTTGAATCGAGAGAAAAACGTTGAGAAAAATTAATTGGATTTTCGTATTTATATGGATTATTTTTTGGGATAAAAGGCATAAGCAATCTCAAAAAGGTTTGATTTGATTATTTGGATAGTTATTTCCAGTGCAAATCATTTTATATTCTTCAAAATTGTTTCGGAGCGGATCCGCTCCAATTTGCTACATTACAAGTATATGGGACGTATTCTAACTGTGGTGAGGGCTTGTACCGAGACACAGTTAGATTATTCTAACTAGTGTATTTCCTATTTGCATATTTTTGAGGGGAACGTAGGAACTGTTAGTTATTCATTCTTTAAAATTTTTGCTTAAAAAGAGTTTAAAAAAAAA
>PRKT01001141.1:35095-70589 GCA_003671525.1 Saccostrea glomerata
TCTGTTTTCTAGGGTGGAGGGCATCCAAAGTCATTTTTATTTGCTTCAGTATATATTATAGTCCAGCAAATTCCGGGGGGGGGGGGGATCTCCAAATCCACTCCCTGTCCCTGTAATGACAAATGATCATGTGACTCCTTAATAGGCTAGTAGGAAACTTTTTCCATTTGACTAAACATAATTTTTGGTGTGTGTTATGTTATGTAAATTTAATGGTATAAAGGTTGGGAACCCCTGGAGGTCATCCCCACTCTCCTAATGAACTGGAAATGTTCACAATATGACTGCATTAAATTAAATAAAAGTGCATCAATGATAAGATTGCTTGACATTTTATTCATCAACCTATCCTTCTAGAATTACATGATTAGGAATGAAAATCATTCAAAGAGATGGACCATATTAAACTATTTGTATATATAAACTTGTAAAAATGTAAAAACAAGTAGTAGTTTGCATACATAAATACCTATATGTAAGGGGGCGCTTATAGGGGCAGGGGCGGTAAATAGGGATTATACGGAGGGATGTTTAACAACAAACAAACAAATGACATAAAACATAATACTGATTTGCGTTAAGAAGTATGAAGGGGATCGATTTTTCCATCATATATCTTCCTTTCAAGAACAGCAAAGGCATTATTGTCCACCGTTTTTGGAAAAGGGAGGGAACATTAAATCTCATTTGTCTGTCTGAGTCTGTCCATCTTTGACAGCATGTGCATCTTTAATAAATTTAACCCTGGTCATAACTTTTGAATAATAGGAGTTAGGGCTTTCATATTTCACATGTTACGATGTATATTACCACAAAACTTTGTAAATGTACTATGATTTTTTAACTCAAGTGAGACTTTGACCTTAAAGTTTTACCTATTTTCAAAAAAATAACATTTTAAATTGATCATATTAAAAGAGAAAAGATAGGGCATTCAAATTATACATGTATTTTACATGTGAAAAGACTTTTCAAAATATTTTCATGACGTTTGACTCTGTGACCTTGACCTAGAAGTTTAACCTACTTTTCAAAAATATTATATTATATAATATATAACTTTTGATTGAAAAGAGATGGGACTTTCATATTTGACATGTACATTACCTGCAACAAAATATTTCCGAGCATGCTATGATTTTTCTCCTTTGATCTAATTTTCAAAAATTGACATATGATTGGGGTGCATATTTGACACACAATCTGCCATAAATTATGGCATCCCATTCACTTAAACACAGAAAGCAGAGGACCACAATTCTTTGAATTTGCTTGTATAATCTTGATATGGAAACATCCTCATTTAAAGTAGATTCAAGTTTTTTATGCCACGCCATGATTAGGAATACATGTATAGTGTTTGTCATGTCCATCCTCCACCCTTCCATCTGTCTTTCCATTGAACTCAAAGAAACTTTCTAGATATTCTTATCAAAGTTCATATGTTGATGCATATACTGATGTAAACTATCCAACTGCAGCAATATTTTTTTACCTTGACTTTTCCTTTGACCTTTACTTAACTTTTCTTTAAATTAGTGTTTATAGCTTTTATTTAAAGAAACCATTCAAGTTGTGTAATGAAACTTCACATGATGATACATAGATTACTAATGTGAGCTTTACAATGCTTCACTCTTTTTGACCTTAATATTTCCTGTGACCTTGACCTCACTTTTCTAGAATTAATGTTTAGATCAGTTTTGAATAAACAATTCAAGATACATTATTCATCAAACTTCATATGCTTATACATACTGCTGAGAGCTGTTAATGCATAAACTTATTTTGAACTTGAATTTTCTTTTGAACTTGACCTCACTTTTAAAATATGTATTTATCTAAAATTTAAATAAACCATTAATTATATTTTTATCAAACTTCATATGCTAATAGTAAATTCATACTGATGTGTGCATCTAAACTGCAACAACGTATTGACCCCAACCTTTCCTTTGACCTCTCTTTTCTTAAAAAAAAGTGTTAAGCTCAGTTTTCAGCTGGTTAGAATTTATTATCTATATCCAATTTATTTAGATTTTAGTTTCAATTCTAATGAAACTGTTCAAGATATTTTCATCAAACTTTATACTCTAATACAAACTTTCATGTACAGTAGCATTAATTAGTAATATACATCTGACGGGACATTCATGTCCTATAGACATATTTCTAGTTTTTCATATCATCACCTCGCAGGCTAGGGTCAGGCCACAATTAGAGATATTGGTTTTTTTTTTTACACATACACAAAACAAACCAATCATTTTCAAAATGATCATGGTTTAAAGCTAATGCATGAAATATTAGGGAAGTTCTTGAAAACAGGGTGATTAAAGACATCAAATATATATATATATATATAAAAGAAGAAATTTCTACCCCCATTTGACTCCCCCGGGGCAAAATGAAAATTCCGAAACCTTACTGCACATCTTCATGACACCACCAACCATTTCCCAAAAGATGATTAGGCTGCTGTCAGTCAAATGTAGAAGGAGTTCAGGGAAGAAGGGTCTTTTTGCATAAAAAAACGTCATTTTTGACCCGCATTTGACCCCCCGGGGCAAAATCAAAATTCCAAAACCTTACCGCACATCTACATGACACCACCAACCATTTCCCAAAAGATGATCAGGCTGCTGAGTCAAATGTAAGAGGAATTCAGGGAAGAAGGGGCTTTTTGCATTAAAAATGTCATTTTTCGACCCCAATTTGACCCCCCGGGGCAAAATCAAAATTCCGAAACCTTACTGCACATCTACATGACACCACCAACAATCTCTTAAAAGATGATTAGGCAACTGAGTCAAATGTTAAGGGAGTTCAGGGAAGAAGTGGCTTTTTGCATAAAAAAAACGTCATTTTTCGACCCCCATTTGACCCCCCGGGGCAAAATCAATATTCCGAAACCTTACTGCACATCTACATGACTCCAACAACCATCTCCCAAAAGATGATTAAGCTACTGTGTAAAATGTAGGAGTAGTTCAGGGAAGAAAAGTGTGACAGACGGACGGACGGACGGACATGAGTAACAACAATATACCCGAACTTTTTTTAGAAAGTGCGGGTATAATTATTTTTGTTTGTTGTTGTTTGTTTAAGTGCATTATCACTTAATACTGTTCAGCTATATAGAAAATGCCAACTTATCAATAAGGTAATCATTGATCAATAGTGTTAATAAAGATCCAAATCTGATACAGTTTCAATTTCACCATCTAGTCGGTTTGATGGCTGCAGAGTAAACACAAACAAGTCAATAATTTATTCAATAGAAGTAAATTTAAAAGCTTTGATTGATTGATTGTATACTGTTTAACGTCCCTCTTTAGAATATTTCACTGATATGGAGACGCGTCACCAGGGCTGCAAATTTAGGCCTATGCTCGCCACTTACGGCCTTTGAGCAGGGAGGGATCTTTATCGCGCCACACCTGCTGTGACACGGGGTATCGGTTTATACGGTCGCATCCGAAGGACCGCCCCATTTAGTCGCCTTTTACGACAAGTAGGGGGGTACTAAGGACCTATTCTAACCCGGATCCCCACGGGGCTTAAAGCTTTGTATCTCTGGGATCTACTGTTGAATTAAGTTGCGAAACTTATCTTAAATTACTTTTTGGTTTGAACTTTCGAGTAGTTTAATTACTTGTTCAAGAATGTTTTTTTCTTTCTTTTTTATTCTTGTATGTACTAGATTTTGGTGATAAATTCCTGCAGTTTCGACTTTTTAAAACTTGAAGCCCTTTTAACACAACAGTTTTAATGGCTTTACATCCAATGATGTAAGTTTAAATGTAGCAGCTCCTTTGTTTAGGTATATAACATTTTGAATTAATTAATTTGCATCGAGATCATTGCGAAATATCATAAAGCAAAATGTAATTACACGAAGACCTTAATAAGCATAAGTATACTAATTCTTAAAATAGATCAGATTAAATAATTTATTTATTTCATTAGCTACATGTATTAAAAACAGCTAAATATTCATATCAAAGGTGTTGCAAATTCAAACATTCGTGCAGGGACGGGTTATCGTTGAGGTTAAGCTTGTTATCCAGTTTGCTTTTGATTCTTGATTGACAAATACAATGCAATTTAAAAAAAAATCTAGAACTGACAGCTATAGACATATAGCGGGTTGGGGGTGGGGTGGGGTGTTATTGACAATTATACATGGTTCCACACTGTTTTGAAAACTCTCTCTCTCTCTCAAATAACAAAATGGATGATTTCTGTTTTTACATAGTAATATAATGATCAGTTTACGATTGAAACATCCTACGCTATCCCTGCTCCTCCTAGACACACACATACATGCTAAGCAATAATGATATAGCTATCATAACAAAGAATTGCACAAAAATAACATTGTAACACGTTTTTTGTGTATTTGCTGTCTTCGGCAGGGAAAGATAACGCGAGCTCTGAAGACCTAAAAATAAACACATAGATGCTGTCCTCTAGGGTGACCTTTTAACCTGATCGAACGATTCCCAGAATATACGATTCATTACACATTGTTACAGTGCGGCTGTTTTCTTGTCTACTTGTTTATCGGAAGATGTGTTTGGTTAGGAGGAAGAAGCAACCCGGGTATGACCTCGACTTTAAAACATTTAGAGTTTGTTTTACCGCTCAGGTCTGAAAAGTTGCAATAAAAGGGAAAAATTAACATCCTATTAAATTCCTTTGCAAGAAATGGTTTTTTTTTTTCAATATTTCAGCTATAATTTCGTATTAAATTTCTCAATTTGCATATCATGCCACTCATGGAATTATAGGGGACCAGGACCCCTCTCTTTTTTTGACCAAAATATAAATAAGTTTTAATAAAGAAATCAATTTCTTGTGTGACAAAGGGCGCTTATTCCGGCCTTAGCTGTCCTCCTTTTCAAGATTTCTGGATTTGCCGATGCATGCATAATCTGAATGTCAAAACTAGTTCTTTTTTCTTTACTGATGCACGTATGTATTCTTACTAGTAGTCTTTTTTCCCTCAACTTATGTTAGAACAAGATTTTTTGTTTATAATTGAGCATGCTTAAAAAAATATTTGAACGAAACGTTTGACAAATTGATACTCAGGATTTGAGTCTAGTTAGTACATCTATCTCAATATGTATTCCATTTACCATTGCATGTACATGTGCAAGTTCTGAGGGGCGCATGATTCATGAATATCATATTTTACGATAATTTTTCATTATTTATGACTTTTATATCATGAATAATGATTTTTTATGTCTGATTTCGAATCAAGATTATTTGCTTGACATTTATTTTCCGTTTTCCGTTCCGTTCCGCCTTCCGTTCCGTTTTCCGTTCCGTATTTTAACAACGCCCATATACTTTGTGGTAGGAGATACACATTTTTAAAAAATCTCAAAACTGAATTCGGCAGAAATGTCTGTCTTCCAAGAATATTTATATAACGGTCATGTCAATTATTTTTGCATGCCCCCCCCCTTTCCCGTCTAAAAAATCAAATGCCTAATGTCAATCTGAACAGGGGATGGCCTTTCTCCGTGTGTGTATGTGTTAAAGAATGTATAGATGTACACATAAAAATTGTATTCTGGTTAATTGCTTTTAAGATTTGAAGATAATTATTACCGTACATCAAATTACTTGGATTAGATTTGAGATTAGTACTAAAATAATTAGTTATAATTGACAAATAATTTTGCGACGCAAACAAACTGCAGACTATAAACACAACTTTGTATAGAATTTATATCAGAACTACATGTAAACAATTCACAATTATCAATAATTAGTTATAATTGACAAATAATTTTGCAACGCAAACCAACTGCAGACTATAAACACAACTTTGTATAGAATTTATATCAGAACTACATGTAGATAAACAATTCACAATTATAGCTTATGAACAGCAGTTATAATACCCCCCCCCCCTTTCAGCCGCGAAAATACCAAATAACTTCTCTTCCCACTTGTGATATTTTCCCCGACCAAAATCTGATCAGCATGCACTAAGTGTATCTATACGGAGTAGTGACAGTGTGTTTACTATTGAGCTTTTATGGAGTTTATTTCTTTATTGTGATGCGTATTTTAATAAATGGAATGCAGGGCGTATATCACTTGAATTGTGCACATCTTCGAACCGATGCAGTAACCTTATTACCAGGTTTGGGTACGTTTAAAGCATTAGAGGCTTTTTCTCGATATGCATCAATTGCATAGTACACATGTACCTGCAAATCAAGAACTTTTGATCGAAATGTCTTGATCACTTCATGTGTTCTCATATGCTTCACCATCGGAGATGTGCACAAGTCGATACCCAATCCAAAAAACCATTCAAGTGTAACGAGCGCATTGGGGTATATATCGTTATAATGATACAGGGTATCTGAAAGAAATATGGCGGAATACAGCTTTAGTTGGTATGAAACAAGTCGTACATAGATAAAAATGTTGCGTTTTTAAGAATTCGTGTCAGCTTTCAACATATCTTGGGGACAGGATTTTTGACAGTAGGGGGAATTTATCATAACAAAAATGAGAAAGATAACGCAAGCTCTGAAGACCTAAAAATAAACACATAGATGCTGTCCTCTAGGGTGACCTTTTAACCTGATCGAACGATTCCCAGAATATACGATTCATTACACATTGTTACAGTGCGGCTGTTTTCTTGTCTACTTGTTTATCGGAAGATGTGTTTGGTTAGGAGGAAGAAGCAACCAATGAGATTGGAGTGACCAGAGTTCAGGTGTTACGATATATTAACTACGGAAAACAATATTTAAGGATTATGCAAAAGATTGGAAATTATTTTAAAAGTGCATTGGAAGTTTAAAAAGAACTCAAGGTCATAATAATAATTAAAATTCAAATCATAATTTAAAGTAATTATTGCAAATTTTGAAGGAGTTACAAATATGGAGATGTTAATCTACAAACGTTAACCTAATATGAAATGAACAGCCGGGATAGACAGATTTCAGTGGAAAGCTGAATCTTGACTGTCTTGGTTCATTTCACCCAGGTGAGATAATTTTCCAGACTTGCGCGGTTTTTGTCAAATTAATAACATTTTCACATGGCTTAATTATTTTCAGGTTACATTTTTAGTTTATGTTAGAACTAATAATGTTTAGTATAATGTTTAATATATTTTAAGAAATTATTTATTGTAATCATAACGATTACAAATAGATTGTTTAAATTCATAAAAAGTGGAAAGCTGAATTTTGACTGTCTTGGTTGCATTTCATACAGGTTTGGGAACATCGCCACTCCCCAACACCTGTTGGCCGCTCAGGTCCGTCAGATCTAAAAGGAAATTGAAATGAAGCCACAAGAAAAATATATAACGAGACAAATTGCGAAATTGAGCCATCCCGGTACCCCCACAAGCCAAGCGAGAATTTAGAAGGAGTTATAAAATACAAGAAATGAGATCCACGAGTTGCGTGCAGTCAATGACCTAATATGCAAATAAAAACAAGGAGAATGGTCCTTTTTATTTTTTTTATGAAAAATGCCGGAGAAATGGGGTTTGATTCAGAAGGAAGGAAATAGCCTTTGACATTTCTCTTAGTCAACCCCCCAGAAGAGGATTAGTGCACAATCCCGCTGGATTTTTGGACAGAGGACTCGAATACGCGAGACACGGACCAGAGCCGTCAGACGATCGACGAGGCCAAGAGACCTAACACGCTCTGGGCAGGACCAATTATAGGACTAACACGTTTTGACAAACTTGTGCCGACCGCGAGTTTAATGAAACAGACGAAACGAACTAAAAACGAACTAAAAACTCCTAATTGTGCAAACAGGACATTGTAGACTACTACCAACCCGTCCTTTGTTGGCCAGAAACACGAACAATTTCATATTTTGGATAACCGCAGTGGTTCCGTGCAGAAGCCCTTGCTTCCGATTCCAAGTGCCGATTTCAAGACGAATTATCAATTGTTTGACATTTTAATTCTATTTTAGTCCTATAAGTAGGATTTTGAAAAAAATGAATCTGAGTACAGGTAGGATAGCATTTGTTTTGTTTTTTTCTCAAAATGTTTACCTTTGTTTTGCAAGAATCTTTTTTAAGACGACGGTATATAAAATGTTGTCAGATCGTTGATATTTTTTTACATGGACAATGTTTAAAAAATTACGTGATATAAAGATCGTTGACGCTCATGAGGAAATAAAAAGGGACTTGCAAAATAAGAGATGAAGTGTTCTTAAAATTAAATTTATGAGACGAAATCAAGAGGAAAAAATAAATGGTAAGGGCCTTGGGCGATAGTAAAGGAAAACCCGTATATCATGCATTTAGGTTGAAAGTAAAGTCACAAACTCTTGCAAGAGATTCGAAAAAAACCTATACATGGGAAGGGCCTTGAAAAATAGTAAAGGAATCCCTGTTGATCATTTGTTTAGGTTAAGCAAGTTCCAAAATATATCCTAAATGGGAAGGTCCTTGAACGATTAGTAAAGGAAATCCCGTATATCTTTCACTTAGGTTAAAGGCTAAGTCAGGACTTTATAATAGTCAACCAAACAAGGGGTTTGGTGAGAAATATTTGAAGGGAAAATGATCGTAATGGACGGGATTTACATGTAGTTATTTTACATTCTTACGAAATAGTTACGAGAATCATTTCTCCTTTAATACAGTCTTAACTTTGAAAGATTTTTTTTTTCAAAGCAGGTAAAGTATGCGTCAGATATATAGGACTATATGTATTTTAAAGGGATTATGTCTTGTAATAAAAATGTATATCTTGCGGTTCTATAAAAAACATATTTTCTGTCAATTATGAATTAAGAATTTTTATGCCCCCGTAAACGAAGTTTCGGGGGTATATAGTTTTTGTCGTGTCCGTCTGTCTGTCTAGATCTGTCTCTTTGTTTGTCCGCAAATACTTAAACCTTGCCTATAACTTTTGATTTAGTGGAGCTATGACTTTCATATTTCATATATGTATTCCTTGTGAGATCCTTTCTTTGAGTACAACCAAATTTGACCTATTGATCTTGACCTTCGAGTTTGACCTACTTTTTAATGAAAATTTTAAAATTTTACTTTGGCCATATCTTTTGAACAGTAGACACTAGGACATTTATACCACACATTTGTAATGTTTTTCAAAAGACCTTTCACTGGATGCCAACAATCTTGACCCTTTGACCTTGACCTTGTAGATTTCTGTACTTGTGAAAAAACTTTAACCTTAGCCATTACTTTTGAACGGTAAGGGATAGGGCTTTCCTACTTTATATATGTAATCCTTGTGAGAAGAACCTTCATTGGATACAAAGATCTTTGACCCTTTGACCTTGATCTTTAAGATTGACCTACTTTAAAAAAGCAAACCTTAACCATAACTTTTAAAGAGTTAGGGCTAGTGCTATCATACTTATCATATTTGATCCTTATGACAAGACCTTTCATTTGATAACAATACCTTTGACCCTTTGACCTTACATGTACTTTGACCCTTTGACCTTGGAGTTTTACCTACTTTTTAAGAAATTGAACGTTGACCATACCTTTTGAACGGTTATGCTCTACATAAGTATTCTATGTGGCAAGACCTTTCATTTGATACTAATTACATTGACCTTTTGACCTTGACCTTGGAGATTTGTGTACTTATTAAAAAACTTAAACATTAACTTACTTTCAAATTTCACAATTGTTTTCCAGTGAGAATTCCTTACTTTTGATACCAATTAATTAAATTAGCATTTAAGAAAAGCTTAATGTTTGCTATGTTGCCATACGGGGGCATCAGTGTTTTACAAACACATCTTGTTTTTTACTGTTTTTATTACTACTGTATTTTTCTATAAAAAGGTGCCACCACTGCCCAGAGGGAGAAAAAAACAAGACAATTTTGTACATAGTGTTTGTTTGTATCTTTTGTGTATGTCTTTTTGAAAGTATCTTTTGTAATTCTGTACCTTTGTATGTGCATTTAGACTACATAAAACAGGGTAATATATGTGTATGTATTTCCTTTGTTAAAGCCATCTGAAACTACGTAATTTTAAATATATTTCAAATAAAGTTTAAGTCGGAGCGATAATATCAAATAAATTTGACTTTGAACATTCGGTTTGATGTAAAATTCGAAGCAAGACAGATTATTTCGATCATAAACTCTATAAAGCTGACATGATCTTTTAAATAGCCATCATTTTTCATCTTTGTACGACTTACTACATTCCTGTACGCCTTTGTCCGCCATATTTCTTCGATTCCGCCATATTTAATTGAAAATTTTTGGTCACCTGTACCTGCTATATTTAGCCTTGTACAATTGCTTCACTTGAGTGATTTTCTAGCCTAACTGTCAACATGCATATGTACACATCTCCGATAACAAAGTTTTTAGAAGTCCATAAACTGACTAAATACATGTTTGAAAAGTAAAATTTCAACAAAAAATAGAACTATGCCGAGAATTAATTTTTTTGGAATGTATTTGCTACAATATAGAAAATAAACTAACACGGAATAATACATGTACACCAAACACCCATCATGCAGGTCGAGAAAACGCGTCAAACGCAGTGATAAAAATATTTACCTGAATACTGCTATCGTTACAGGGATGTGCAAATGCATGTTAAAAGAATTATCCTATTTTACTTTTATTGAAAAACACATCTCAGAAGTCATGTAATCCATTGCTAACTCAACAGTAAAAGATGCATAGACACACGTGGACCATGCCGATCATTTTACTTGGTCAGGGAAAATATCACAGGTTGAAAGCTCAGTGGGGTTAATTGAAAAAAAAAGCATTTCTTTCAAAAATAAACATTACTCTTGTCTGAACATGTTGTAAATAAAATTTATGATTAAGTACATGTTTTCACTTCATCAAATTTAAAATAAAGCATGCATTACTACGAATCATTCACCTTTTGAAGATATTTTTCCGTGATTTGAGGGGGGGGGGTGTAATAAAAATAACACTCTCATAACAATAATGTAAGAAAAACGTCTGAAATAGATTGTATTTCTTTATGATTAATTATTATCAAATAAATACTATTTATTGGCTTTATTAGACCTTATATACTTTGATTTAAAGGTATATATAATTTTATGCACCATGAAAGAAAAAAGTGAGCAAGTTCACATACCCCACGCTCCCCCAAAAGTAGAAGTGCTGAAATTCCCAGGAAAAAATAAAGGAATCGTAATTTCCTTGTAATATGCACATCTATACACATTGTGTCCTAAATATCTGCAAAGTTTGACGAAATTGTTTGCAGCGGTTTATTAGGAGTTGCGCTGACAAACTGCTTATCTCTATATTCAAGATATGGCCAAAATCTGAATGTAAATGTGTGGAAATTCTCAAAAAAATAAAGAATTCGGAATTTCCTGGTGATGTGCAAATCTACACACACATTGTCTCCTATAAATATCTGCAAAGTTCGACAAAACTCTGTACAGTGGTTTATGAGAGGTTGCACTGACCAAGAAAAAAAACTGACTGACGGGTCAAAAACATTATACCTCACGCGTGGGGTATAATAAACGAGCTTTATTCTGTGGTACAATGATAATGTGAATTAAATCTCGACACATAAATAATTAATCATTATTAGAAAAAGCATATAGGAAGAGAGAGCAAACTCCTCGTGTGAATTCTACATTCTACCTAAAATTAGCTTTTAAAAATTCTCTTGTCTTTTTTCCAGGTCCTAATTCGACACGTACGTTTGAGAAGGCATTCGAGAAATGTCCCAATGTTCCCATTCCTGTGATGTATATTTCACGTTTATAATATCCCCCGCCTGAAAAGTGGGAGGGTACATGTATATATTAATCGTTATGTCCGTCCGTCTGTCTGTTACGCTTTGGGGTACCCATCTCTTATCCGCAAAACCTCTTGTACCACTTAGAGAAATTTAATGAAACTTTCTCAGAATCTTAAGTTTATTACATATTACCATTTTACACCTCCTATTTTACTTTTTGATCTTACACTTATTTTGGGTTTAGCGACACCAGCAAAATACGGACTTTGCCATTATAACCATATGGGAGGCAGGGGTATCATTTAGTGAGCGCATTGCTCATAATACGTGTACGTCCGTATTCAACCAGTGTCAAGTATACCTACCCTAGCTTTTAAAATCATCTCCCAAATACTCCTACAGAAATTATTTTTATATAAAAAGCATAGCTAGGCTGTCTCGCAGAGATACTGAAATCTCGAAAGACTTCCTGTAACAACATTATTATAAAACAGTTACATTCCTCAAAATGCATATCCTTTGGGGTATTGCTAAAACGCGGAACGGAAAACGGAACGGAAAGCGGAACGGAACGGAAAACGGAAAACATTATTTTCAATTTAATCATTTAAAATACACAAATATTCTCAGAAACGATGTACATATTTAATCACTCCTTAATAAATACAAGTTGATTTAGTCATGTTAAAGTCTCCTACGAAAACCGCTGACAGTAGTGACATAGCATCGCTTTTTAAAAGGGGGGGGGGGGCAGAGAAAAAAAGTCGAACTTGACAAGCGATAAAAGACAATTAAGGATAAATTCCAAATCCAATTTCTTTCAGTACTATTTTGTATTATTTACACCAACTTACTACATTAAATTAACAGACAGAAAGTGTTGGGGGTTTAAATGAACATTTCTATAGTAAAAACTTAAAGGTTATGTTTGGTAAACAGTTGAGGAGAGGGGGCAATATTTGGTATCTAAATGAATAATGGTAATTAGTAAGAAAAATTAAAAGTAAAAAAAAATTAAGATTATTATCAGAGCACCCCTTTCCGGCAAGCCCGGACAAACACTTCAATTGTAAAACTGTTTGGTAAATTTTATACCAAATAGAATTGTTTCCTGTCAATGAAATTCTTTGAGAGATGGAGTTGTAAATTTTAACTGTAGAAAAATTAATGTATCGTTTTTACATTCAATGAAGTTAAAGTGTGGCTTTTTGGAAAGGGGGGGGGGTATGACCTCGACCTTAAAACATTTAGAGTTTGTTTTACCGCTCAGGTCTGAAAAGTTGCAATAAAAGGGAAAAATAGATATCCTATTAAATTCCTTTGCAAGTAATTATTTTTTTTAATATTTCAGCTATAATTTCGTATTAAATTTCTCAATTTGCATATCATGCCACTCATGGAATTATAGGGGACCAGGACCCCTCTCTTTTTTGTAACCAAAATATAAATAAGTTTTAATAAAGAAATCAATTTCTTGTGTGACAAAGGGCGCTTATTCCGACCTTAGCTGTCCTCCTTTTCAAGATTTCTAGATTTGCCGATGCATGCATAATCTAAATGTCAAAACTAGTTCTTTTTTCTTTACTGATGCACGTATGTATTCTTACTAGTAGTCTTTTTTTCCTTCAACCTATGTTAGAACAAGATTTTTTGTTTATAATTGAGCATGCTTAAAAAAAAATATTTGAACGAAACGTTTGACAGATTGATGCTCAGGATTTGAGTCTAGTTAATACATCTATCTCAATATGTATTCCATTGACCATTGCATGTACATGTGCAAGTTCTGAGGGGCGCATGATTCATGAATATATCAAATTTTACGATAATTTTTCATTATTTATGACTTTTATATCATGAATAATGATTTTCATGTCTGATTTATATCGAATCAAGATTATTTGCTTAACATTTATTTTCCGCTATCCGTTCCGTTTTCCGTTCCGCATTTTAGCAACACCCATATACTTTGTGGTCGGAGATACAAATTTTAAAAAATCTCAAAACTGAATTGGGCAGAAATGTCTGTCTTCCAAGAATATTTAAATAACGGTCATGTCAATTATTTTTGCATGCCCCCCCCCCCCCCCAAATCTGATCAGCATGGACTAAGTGTATCTATACGGAGTAGTGACAGTGTGTTTACTATTGAGCTTTTATGGAGTTTATTTCTTTATTGTGATGCGTATTTTAATAAATGGAATGCAGGGTGTATATTAGTTGACTTGTGCACATCTTCGAAACGATGCAGTAACCTTATTACCAGGTTTGGGTACGTCTAAAGCGTTCGAGGCTTTTTCTAGATATGCATCAATTGCATAGTACACATGTACCTGCAAATCAAGAAGTTTTGATCGAAATGTCTTGATCACTTCATGTGTTCTCATATGCTTCACCATCGGAGATGTGCACAAGTCGATACCCAATCCAAAAAATCATTCAAGTGTAACGAGCGCATTGGGGTATATATCGTTACAATGATACAGGGTATCTGAAAGAAATATGGCGGAATACGGCTATAGTTGCTATGAAACAAGTCGTACATAAATAAAAATGTTGCGTTTTTTAAGAATTCGTGTCAGCTTTAAACATATCTTGGGGACAAGATTTTCGACAGTAGGGTGAATTTATCATAACAAAAATGAGAAAGATAACGCGAGCTCTGAAGACCTAAAAATAAACACATAGATGCTGTCCTCTAGGGTGACCTTTTAACCTGATCGAACGATTCCCAGAATATACGATTCATTACACATTGTTACAGTGCGGCTGTTTTCTTGTCTACTTGTTGAAGTTTAAAAAGAACTCAAGGCCATAATAATAGTAATAATAATTTGAATTCAAATCATAATTTAAAGTAATTATTGCAAATCTTAAAGGAGTTACAAATATGGAGATGTAAATCTACAAACGTAAACCTAATTTGAAATGAACGGCCGGGATAGACAAAATTTCAGTGGAAAGCTGAATCTTGACTGTCTTGGTTGCATTTCACACAGGTGAGATAATTTTCTAGACTTGCGCGGTTTTTGTCAAATTAATAACATTTTCACATGGCTTAATTTTTTTATAGGTTACATTTTTAGTTTATGTTAGAACTAATAATGTTAAGTATTATGTTTAAAGCCATATATGGCGTATGTATATTAAGAATTATTAGTTTAAAATTATAAGAACTTATTATTTCTATCATTACTTTATTTAAAAAGATAGAACTTTTCCGTAAATTACAAAATCTAAGTCAATTGCGTTATAAAGCTATCACAATTTATTTATGATTCTCGGAATTTTCTCCGACTCGGAAGAAAATACAAAAGATTTAAATAACACATTACACAGAAGATAAAATTGTATTATTAGATGAAACGAGGTGTTCTCCGTGTTCAAAATCGCATGAAAAGCTTTAATCTAAATGTAATAACTCTATTTCCTTTCTTAATTTTGTATTTTTCAAAAATTTCTCTTTTTGATCAGTTACGCCATATATGGCTTTAATATATTGTAAGAAATTATTTATTGTAATCATAACGATTACAAAATGATTGTTTAATTTCATAAAAAGTGGAAAGCTGAATCTTGACTGTCTTGGTTGCATTTCATACAGGTTTGGGAACATTGCCACTCCCCAACACCTGTTGGCCGCTCAGGTCCGTCAGATCTAAAGGGAAATTGAAATGAAGCCACAAGAAAAATATATAACGAGGCAAATTGCAAGTTCCATGCAGACAATGACCTAATATGCAAAAAAAAAAAAAAAACAAACAAACAAACAAACAAAAAATCAAACAAGGAGAATTTTCCTTTTACTTTCTTTTTAAGAAATGACTTAGAAAGGATGAAATCTTCGGTAATAATACTTTTAACTCAGGCTCTTAATCTACATGAATAAAGCTTGATTAAATGCTTTGCTTAAAAGGTACTTCGTCACAGATTTGAAGTTATTTTTTTTCTGTATAGTATTACGACTTATATATATATAAATAGCATTTCACACAAAAATTAAATAAAAATCTTATTTCTTATCTTAGCTATTAAAATTTTTATTTTTTGGCGCGTTTTATATTGACACGTCCTTGCACTTTCACAAATTTTTAACTTTATTCTTAATCCTTTGGAAAAATGGCAATCTTGTTGTGTATAAATGAAAAAATATTAATACTATAATCCAGAAAATTCAGAGTAGACCTGTTCGAAAGCAAAACAAACACACAATATACTGTCAGTCCGTGCAGTTGTGGTGAGCAGACTTTAGCGTTTAAACGCACCCTGTGAATCGTAAACATTAAACAATAACAGGATATTGCCTTGTTTACAAAAACTGTGTACATAACACGGGTGTGCTCGATTTGCTAAACTCTGTACACAACGGAATGACGATACTTGTGAAAGAGTTTTGCTTTCTTACATTTCTACTCTGAATAAATTGTTGTTTCTTTATTTAAGTTTTAATATTTCTCAATAATACACAACAAAATTGCCACTTTTCCTGAGGATTAAGAATAAAGTTAAAACTTGTGAAAGTGCAAGGATGTGTCAATCAAACCCGCCAAAAGATTGAAAGTTTTAATATCTTTTAATGAATTAAGATTTTTAATTAATTTTTGTGTGAAATGCTATTAAAATATATAATTTGTGATATTTTACAGAAAAAATTAACTTCAAATCTGTGTCCAAGTACCTTTAAAACATGAATCTACTGTTCGGTCAAATCATAGAGAATTATAAATATTTAGCAAATACTCGCTACAAAGCACAAACCCCATAATATGAAAGGATGACTGCACTTAACCCCCTTCCCCGCAGTAACGCATTTTAACGCATATACCGTTTCCTATTTCTAACGCAAAATCACGCATTTACCGTTTCCCCGCAATCACGCATTTTCACGCACTATAAAAAGTTCAATTAATCTGCAATTTATTGCCAAATTCTAACTATTTTATACTTGCTTAAATCTCACAAAATAAGAAAAGTTATTTTGTAATTAAAATTTTACGTCATAATATAATTTACGCTAAACGTTAGAGAAACTTGTACCCCGCTGTAAAGTGCTTGCGGGGAAATGGTAACGTAATATATCTATGACGCGAGGATTCGGTGTATGTTGCTAAACAATTCAATAAGTTGTAAAGAGTTAAGGAAACTTAGAAATTGCGACATAATTAATTTTTAAAATGGGCATTTCTCTTTCAATGGTAGAAATGATCAATGTCTTAACTGCAACTTTGTGTAATTACGTTAATTAAAAGTTCGTATTAACAAAGTTCGAAGTCGTCAGGGACATCAGGGATTATGGAAAAGGAAGTATTCTGCAAGAAAAAGTAGGGACTTACGAAATCACTAAGTAACAAAGGCCAAGTGGCGACATCACTCACTTGAGCACTATGGTTAGGGAAAAGGCAAAATATAAAAAAAAGTTTTGAAAAGCTTATATGCAAAACTGGTCCCAGTGAACCCTGGGAAGGGAAGGGGATATGTTGGAATCGACAATAAGTAAGGTTGTTTAATATAAGTATTTTTGTCTCAATGAACTTTTTTTTATACAAGTTCGAACATTCATTGTGGCCATACCCTCCTCTGGGGGTCCCTTCGATATCATAATGATTTTTTTCCTTTGACATTTTGATGTACTTTTGAAACATTTTAATCTAGTCCAACATTTCAACGGCTAGTGATAGGGTTTCATTAATATCTTTACATGTGTGGTTCTTGTGAAAAGTTTCTCCCTTGAGTACAAACAGTTTTGATATTTGTCGTTGACCTAGGAAATTGGCTTTTTTTTTCAAAAAAGGTATTTACCCGTACACCTTTTCTATAACTTTTGATCAGTTAATGCTAGGACTTTCATATTTCAATATCTTGTGAAAAGACCTTCTCTTGGGTGCCGTTAATCTGTCCTTGATCTTAAAATTTTACTTCAGTATAATAAAAAATAAAAACTTTTGCCATACTATTCAACAATTAGTCCTAACGGTTTCATACTTCACAATTATATTTCCAGACATGTAATCTTTCGATAGGTAACACAAAATTTCATTTCTTGACTTTCGTCTTGGAACTGGATTCGGAAGTGACGTCGGCGGATGCATTTTGACGATCTTCATAGATTATTCTTGACATTTTGAACAACTTTGCTACTTTGATGTATAACAAATTTTCATTACTTTTTGAAATATCGAGAAAAAACTTTCGGCCCCTCTAGATCTCTAATTTTAGGGGCCAGCCCTTCTTTGGAGATATCATTTGAAAGTTCTTGTAATTCTGCACAAATTTTGTTTTATATATTTTAACAAAATATTTGCAAGGAAAAAGATATCGTACAGAAAGTTAGAAAGAGTTAGAAACTTTGAAACTCTCAAGATGACTGTTTTTAGACCATACCGAGCGAAAACATACAGTACTTCCGGTTAGGCAAATCTACCTATGTTTTTGTATCATCGCTGAGAGTTTCATGTTTCTGTGATAAATGCTCTCCTTAAACACGCCCGGACAAAAATACCCTCTAAAATCACGAAATCTCGAAATTTTTCCGACCGGAAGTGACGTCATCAAAATAAAAAAATATATTTCTAATTTTTAAAATTCTCTATCTGTCCTGAAAGTTTCATGAAAATCTAGCGACCGGTTTCCGAGAAATTGCGTGCACAAAATCGGTTCGAAAAAACAATAAAAATAGTGGATTGATTGATTGTGTACTGTTTAACGTCCCTCTCCAGAATATTTCACTGATATTGAGACGTCACCATTGCCGGTGAAGGGCTGCAAATTTAGGCCTATGCTCAGCACTGAGGGCCATTGAGCAGGGAGGGATCTTTATCGTGCCACACCTGCTATGACACGGGGCCTCGGTTTATACGGTCTCATCCGAAAGACCGCCCCATTTAGTCGCCTTTTACGACAAGCAAGGGGTACTGAGGACCTATTCTAACCCGGATCCCCACGGGGCTAAAAATAGTGGAAAAGAAACCTTAGAATAACAGTAAGGTCTTCCGCTGAAGACGAAAGACCTAAATAATCTTTCCCAACAGAATCAGTTGAAGGTCTTCCGTTGGAAACAGAAGACCCTAGTAAATAAATAAAATAAAAGTTAGAGGCTCTGATAGAATTGATCTAATAATTCAGTAGTTATTGACCAATAATATAGTAGCCAAAGCTAACTGGATCTAGCTAAACCTCCAACTCCAGGTACATGTAGCACCTAGGTAGAATTCTACTTAATTGCCATTTCAACGGCATGATCCGTTTTAATATTAAAGGTTACTTATCATTCAATGATAATTGATATACATGTATCTATTGCGAGGGCCGCAATCTTCTCAGCATTTTATTATATCGTACGTGTATTGTTGATACAAATTTATATTTATTACCTTTATTTGTAAATAAAAGTATATTTACATTCTACTATAATAATAATTTTATTAGTATGACCTGCAACTTTTCTAGAAACTTATATGAATTGGGGGGAGCTGTTAAGAATATGTCAGAAGCAGTCGACCTTTTGATTATAATATAGATTTTTTTAAAGGATATTTAAATTCCTTGTGTGCTGAAATAAAATTTCTAGTCTTTGCTCTCCTCTGGTTCCAAGTGGACCAATGTCGTAATCCTGGAGTAAGGAACCGGTCAGTGTTCTTCTAATCATATTGAACATCATGTAAACAAGCCATGGTTCTTCCCACAGAAGCATCACAGTGGCATGCCACTCGAAGTTGCTATTTTTCCGTGAATTAATTTTTTCGAATAGTTTCTCCTTGATTGCAGTCGCACCTTGTTTGAAAAGTATGTGATTAATTTTTTTTTGTATGATCAGGAATCGTCCGGTCATTTCCTAAGATCCGCCTAAGTCAATGAAGTATTTTCTATGATAATTGGAATTTAGCCCATGGTCGCATATTAAGTGGCCGAGTAACTAGGTAACTCAGTCTTAAGCTTGTTATGAATCCACCGTTTAAAATTCTGTTAAGAAACTCAAAGTAGTGAAGTCGAGGTGTCGTACAAAATCTAGGCCTTTCAACTAATTTTTCAAGTTGCACATATGGTAAAAAATATTGTATAGATAGATTTATAGGTACATGAAATTATCAAAAAAGAAAATAACTTATGCATACTTTTAATCACATCATTAAAAAGTTTAATCATTTATAATTGACTTTTCCGATGTTGTGTTTAAGGATAGGTATAACTCAGGTGTGAAAAATGACCAACTTAGTGCCGATTTATGAGTTATTGTTTATAGGAATGACATATAGGCTGCTTCAGCACTGGTATTGTTATATACACTAAAGGGTTCCTTACATTGTTTTGTACACAAAAGTTTTGACCAAGCGAAAGAGAATGCCTTCACTCTACCTGAAATAACAAGGTCAAATGAATGGGGAACAGACTATATTCAATAGTTTTAACTCTCTTCGACGATTATTATGAAGAAGAAAATTGAATGTCATGTTTTTTGTGTTCGCGCTTTTTCGCTTCCTGTGTATATATATATATATATTTTTTTACAAGTAAATGCAACAATTGATCATATTATTTGTGTTACTAAGCACGAAGGGGAAGGACCGAGTATAAAAATTTAAATAGGTTAGAACTGAGAAGGAAGGTAGATTTCATTTTTTTTTTTTTTAAATAAAAATTTTAATTATATGCAGTAAACCGGTGTCCGCAACTATACAGTAAATAAGTTTAACTTTGGTACTAAATTTTAAAACCACTGGATTCTAATGAGAGCAAAGAAACAATTGGGAAATGCTAAACACTGCCTTGAGTGTAAACAGTTAGATACCCCGAGCCTGCTCTAAACAAGTTTCAGCAGTGAGTTATCGTTCATAACACCGACCCCTAGCGGCAGTTGAAAGGCCTACAAAATCTCCAGTTCGCAGTGTTAAGTTACGCACGTGATCGCGTTGTTTACAAACCGTTGGCTATTTATAGACGCTGGATTACCCCCAAAATCTTTTATTTCGTTTCAATTAGCACTTCACGACATAGTTAAATGATAAAATACATTAACACAGTTCAGATACAAATAGCGTTTAATCAACAGCGGTTGAACTTGTGATCTGAATTGGAGAAATTCCTCGCCGTCAGCATCAGTGGCCATCGCATTAGTTGTCGGATCCGTGCGTCAGAGTGTACCAAAGTGTTCCAGTTTAATTATATACAATGATTTCACAGAAAAATTACTGCTTGGTAATATATAAGTACAGCAAACCCAGGTGATTTATCACGGCTCGTATATCAAATTAAAGACAGTAAAACCTTCAGCAGACATGGAATTGTAAAAATGTTTACCACAAAAAATAAATATGGAGACTGACGTTATCTTGCACGCACGTACAATGGTGATACGCCGGATTCAAGGAGCCTCCCAAAGGGAGAGGCTTCCAAGGGAAATAATTAAATAATGATACAAGAGCTTTCAGTATCCATAAATGTTTTTATAGGATAAATATGTTTTTAATAAAAGTATGTGAGCGCAGTTAGGTACAATTTTCTCTTTTCACATATAGGTAGATTTCAATGAAATACAGTGACCAGCCAAAACGAGAAAGTTGTACCTGTCTGCGCTTGTATATTTTAAGGGCTTCAAGGAGTGGGCGGGGTCAAAATTCAGGGGGAATTGAATGTAAACATGATACCCCTACCCAAAAAAAGATCTATATCTTTCAAATCACGTTTCTAATTTTGTTAAAAATGTTTTTTTTATAAAGGTATACATATCAATGATTAGTTAAATACAAAAAATTGAGTAAAATTCGGACATATAACTTTTTGTCAATTTATCGGGGGTTACAAGTCACCTCATCCTTTGAATTTTTCTTAAATAGTGTGTGTTATGGCCTTCATGCAAATCTATTTGAATAAGTTTAATGAGGAATTTAAAATTTGTTACCGTTTTTTTTAAACATTGCCGGTATTACGTTTTTTGACATGACCTTTACTTAAGTTCAAGGTAACTTTAAGATAAGATGTTTTGACTGGATGTATGGACTGAAAGAAAATGTGTGAATATGAAAAGTCAGTAATATACAGATGAGGTTTGCTCATAACAAGAGTCTGTCAAGACTTTTGCAAGGTCATTTGGACAAGTTCACGGTTACATACATTCCTTTATCTTCTTCCTACAGAGGGAAAAATTTCTAGTGGTAACCCCTAACAAGATTGCTTATGAGTGACCTTACGATACATGGCTTGACCTTGACCCAAGGTCACTGCCTGCCCATAACTCAAACGTAAGACCTACTAAGCAACGATCTTAGCTCTACTTTGCAATTATTATTGTATGGGTAATAATTTTATATTGCAGATTAATTTTGATCGGAATTAAAAGCTTAGGCAAAGGCGCGGGGGGGGGGGGGGGGGGGCTGTTTCTTATACTATTATTCTGTTTTATTGTTACGCAATCATTGCTCCGCGTGAACAATATCGTTACATAACCGATCCCGTTAAAAAAAGATTGCTCCTCATGAGCAATGAATATTTCATATATATACGAGGGTTGTCCCGTAAAATCGTGGACAAAGCGTTTTTCTCGAACAATGATGGACGTAATAAGCTGAAATTTTCAGTGAATGTTTATTTATCATATTAAGTTAATTATAATGTTTTGAATAAAATATACACAAAAATAGATTTTATAATGCTTGAATGTGCACAGGGTAAGGCCCTACGGCGCATGGTCAAAAATCGAAGGTTTTATAAGAGAATACAGGAGTATCAATTTCAAACAAAAGATTCAAATGGATAAGATAAGAGTAAAAATTATATTTATTCGATTCCGCAATTAATTTTGTTGTCCTCTTAAAATTTTCACTGCATTTGGTCATTTTTTGACAGTTTCCTAAGCATTTGAAATGGGAAAGTGGTAAACACAACACACGAAAAATTGTGACGTTTGGTGACGTTACGGCGCACTGGAGATCAGTTCGCTATGATTTAGATGTAGTAATAACGCCGCATAAAACTTTAAATGAATACAGAAGAAAAAAAATCCCTCAAAAATGCCACATCTTTAGTATATAAATGGAAAGGGAGTTTTCTCAGTAAAGTCTTTCTTGATCGAGTCCAGAGATAGTACAAGACATACAGACAAACTACAATTGTAATAGTTAAAGACGCTGTCAATGTTGACCACGTCATTATAAGATTGTCTATTAGTTGAATGCAAGACAACTTGTCCACGATTTTACGGGACAACCCTCGTATATAGTCCAGGTAAAACCTTAGGGGCGGTCAGTTTTATTAATTCTATTACGGAATATACACCAGGAAAAAGTGCAGTCCGGCCAGTAATTTCATTATTTATTATTTGTGAAACTTTGGACTTTATTGTGATGTAAATAAACTGTATTTTTTTTTTATTTTGGGTTTCATTTAACCCAATGCGTACGTTTTAGAGGCTGAATAATTATATTCAAATGGATTGTCAATAAAACTGGAGTTATCTTAAAGAACAAGATAGGGTATTGTTTATATTCAGCCCCCTATGCAAAGTTGTTCATATCAGTACCAGAGAGAGTATTTACTGTGACACTCAAGATAATAAAAAGTTTTCCTTGGTTACCTTACAACTAAGTTGCCTAGCAACGGAGCAAACATGGCAACAGCATATTTTAAAAATCACTGAAATATTCATTTGAATTATATTAATTGATAATCAGTTATAATCTGCATAACTCAATCTTGGTAAAAAAAACCAGAAAATTGTTTTTAAGGAATGTACTATGATTTATTCAATGTTTCCATAGCAATAAACCCCTTAGCAACCAAGCATCGAATATGATTTTTCTAATTCAATTTCATTCAGCATATAATTTTAATGTAAGTGGATAAGAAACTAGCATTACATTATCAATTATGTAGCAATAACTTTTTAAATAATACAGTGCATTTCTTTTTTGCCAATATATTCCATAGCAACCCATTTTATTCCATAGCAACTATATATTTCATTGTTTTTATCCCATAGCAACCATGTAAATAATATCTCCTTTTTCAATTTTTAATTACAACATGAATTTAATTTGACATTTTTTATTTATATTTATATTTATTAATACGAGCTAGAAAGAAAATTAGAACACATCAATCTATTTTCTAAACATGTGAAACAACAGAAAACTTTTCTTTCAATCATACTCTGTATATGGAAAATATCATTATGACATATCATTTCAATTTGCGTCACTTAATTATCAGTTTTTAACAAATATTCTTGAATATATACGTCATTAATAAATAATAACATATAGTTTAATCACACCTGATTGACATTGTTAAGTATGTACATGTACATGTGACAGGTTGATGTGTAACAAAGACATGTTCATGTAAACATCCAACAATCAAATGGGACTTCATACAATCATATTGTTTAAAAGTTTAAATAGATTCTTCAATGTCTACAATCAAAAACAAGGAGAGAAATGTGCTCCTCAAACATGTACACATTATGAATATGTACTGCTATTATTAATGCAACATATATTTACAACTACAATGTTAATCAATAATGCATGTACCTTTCCTCAAATTCCACAGATAATGATACTTGTTAAGTACTGCATCTTTAGTTCTAAATAATATCTTCAAAGCAAAATTATTTTCTGCATTTATAAATATTACACTCAAAATTAGACTGTCTTTACATTTGTTTGTACTAACACTGTGTCATAAATTGTAACTATGTTTGAATGTTGAAACAATGAATATTAACAGGAAGATCTACAAACAGCATATCAAAATAACCTTCAAAACTGAATTGCAAATGTCATCAATAGAAATTACAATTTAACACATCTGACATTTACTCCTCTGGATTATCATCACTCCCACTCTCCATTTCACTGTCTGTTTCTGGAAGGATGCTGGCATCAGTAATAGAGCTATGGAACTTCACTCTATGACAATCGGTTCCTTGGAAGCGATGGTATCCAAGATACCAAAGAACACTAGCGACATGGGCACAACATCCCACAACACGTGCACCAACTTTGCAAGTGCAATACCATCCTATGATTTCATCTAGATTATAATGAATAAAAACTGTATGACGGACGCTACCTGAATGCCTTGACTTAAGTTTAACCCGGAGCAGATTTTCAATTGGATTACACACATAAACTTCATACTGATCTTCTGAAAAATTATCTATCACATAGTTCTTTGCTTCCTTTAGTTGATATATTCCAAGTGTTATTTCTCTAAGTTTGTCCATGGACAATACAGGAAAATCTTGTACAGGCAGAGAGTTGTCACTGGTACATGGACTCATTTCAACTTTCTTGAAAATTGACCTTTTCTTCAAGAGCCCCTCCTCCTCTACCATTCTCTGAACATCATTTCTCTGAGAACTTCTTTCCAACATTTTGTTTGCCAATTCCTCTGATGAAGGATCCATGTTTGCCAACTGTGGGCGGTAACAGTTGAATAATGAACACACAATACGAAGAAAATCACCAATGTAAGGGATGTAATGATTGGAAACAACTTTGTCAAAGAACTTCCACTGCTTAATTCGTGAATTGACGCTTTCAACCACCCACCTAACTTTAGTCACAAGCCTGCTGGTATTGGCTTCTTCTGTGTTATGCTGTTTGTTGCCTTTTTGTAGATAATGTGGCATTTCCACATTAAATCCCTCTTCTTTGAGGTATGCGGACATATCCCTAAATCCACGATCCACAATAAAAATATCATTGTCATTTAGCCAAACCTTCATTCCTTCACTGTTAGTTTTCAGAATATGCTTTGTGATTAAAGCGTCATTATTCTTTGCGTAGTAAGGTCCCAAAATGGACAGGATGTATCCATCAGTTCCGACAATGACCATAGGTTTTAGTAGTGGTCTGTGTTTGTACATACTAAATGACATTCGTTGAAAGGTATAATCAGAGCTCTTTTGAATGTAAATGTATGTGCCATCCAAAACAATGATGGCAGCATCATCATTATTATTTGAAAACAGCTTTTTGGAAATGGGTGTAGTATGTTGGGATACAAAATCAGCATGGGAAATATGATGAAATCCAATGTGCTGTGGGACAAACTCTTGCATCAAACAAGATCGGGCACAGTGAACACATCTCTGAATTTGGCTCTTGGTAAGGGAAAATATAACACCCAATAGATGGTTTGGTAAACCAGTCCTGAGCTTAGTCAGTAAGATGGCAACACAAGTTTTAATTGTCCGTACACTGCTATTCCTCAGAGTGGTTAAATGTGACACTACATCTTCAAAATGTTGTTTGTTAAGACCAGTTAAGCTATAACACACACTGTCAGACAATAAATGCAGATGTTCAAAGTTGACACCACTGGAATGATTTAAAGTCTTTCGAACATTTTCCAACAATGTTACAATATCAGTTCTGTTGAATGACGTTTTTGAATATTTTGATTTAAGCAACTTTAGTGCTTCTTCTGAGAAGATTTTGTTTGTCAAATGAATTACACAACAGCGTGCTTGGCTATCAATAAAAATCCCCTTCTCAATAAATGATTGAGTCCTTGCACTAAGTGGAACAATACATGATTTCCTTCCTTTGGTGAGATGTTCTTTGCAAATAACACAGTACTTATGGGAGGATGCAGTTGATTGAACATGTAGAGTTATGTTTTTAGGACTCCGCAAAACTTCGCTTGTTGTATTTTCAATGTTTACGATAAAGTCTGCATCTTCGTCATCCGAGATTATGCCTTCAATGAGTGTTGCACGTTTTTGCGTTGCTCTTGATTTAACAACAGTTTTTCTGTACACAGCTCTGCATTTGTCACAAATAACATCATCACATTGAATTTCTCTGTTTATCAGTTTAGTGACATATCTTTTCAATGGTTTAGTTTTGATAGGTCTCCTTTGCTTTAGGTGTGTCCTTCCACAAACAGCACATTTGTATGACTTGGGCATATCTACAAAATAAAATCTGCTACATGTATTATACGTTATTTGCAAAAACGTAATGTAAATATTTCGACCTTAGGGAGGGAAGGGGGGTCCTCAGACCAGTAATGAATTTTATGAGGGGTATCGATCTTTAGTATGTTGTGTCTGTTAAAAGCAAAGCATTAGACACCCTAAATATTTTTAATGACAAAAAAATACTTAAACAGCTAAAATATACATTTAAAACAAGATGTGTTTGTGAAACACTATGCGCCCGGCGGTAACAAAGTTTTAAAAATCTATTTTTAGCATATTGATCACAGTCAAGGTCATTGACCATGGTGTCATTCGAAAGAACTTAATCAGTGGAGTGGAGTATGCATACTAAATAGAAGTCCCTATCTCCTATGGTTCAAAAGTTATGGCAAAAAGTGTAAAGAACTATTTTTAGCATATAAGTCACAGTCAAGGTCACAGTCAAGGTACAAGATCATTGACCTTGCCATTGTTTGAAAGGACTTTATCAGTGGAGTATGCATACCAAATATGAAGTCCCCATCTCCTATGGTTCAAAAGTTATGACAAACAGTGGAAAAAGCTATTTTTAGCATATAGGTCACAGTCAAGGTAACAAGGTCATTGATCTTGATGTCATTTGAAAGGACTCTATTAGTGGAGTATGCATACCAAATATGTAGTCTCTATTTCTTATTGTTCAAAAGTTATGGCGAAGGTTAAAGTTGACAACAGACAGAAAGACAAACAGACAAACAGATAAATAGACAAACAGACAGGACAAAAACAATATACGCCTGGGATCTATTGATCCTGGCGCATAAAAATGCACTGATTAGTGTTGTCAAATCGGTTGAAAATCAGAATCGATTAATCGGTAGCATTGGTTGACCCTAACCAACTGATCATCGGCCAATAATCAAATTGGTAACCCTTTGCATAAAATAGGCATTAGATTTTATTGTTAAATAATGTAAGTTAAGGTGCATTTTACAGGTCGAAATTCTAAAAACAGTATATATGCAGTTAAACATTTCAGTAATACAGATTTTTGCATGACTAGGAATTACTTGGCCTGGGGAAAGTAAGCATTGACAGATCAGTGACTGTCTTTAATTTACATGATCATCTAAAATGTATATGGAATTAATTTTTTTAACTGTTATAAGACATTTAATATTGCAAATCCTTGTGATTCCGAACGAAATGCCAAGTGAATTCTCTCAAATACTGAAAACTAACACAGGTATATTTCATTTATACAAGTACAGATGTAGTTTAGTTTCTTCACTTTAGAAATACAAATATCATTATCTTTTAATTTATTTAAACAGATTTTAAGTACATGTATTTTAAAATAGTAAAGGACAACTCTTGGAAGATATATATTTTGATAACAAGAGCCTGTTCTTGAAATAAAAGTGAGGAAACTGTTAAAAAGATATGTGCTGAAATATACCGATTAATCGATTGTTAAAATCTCCAATCGAGTGTCTAAAATCGACGGCCTTTCTGACCAATCATCGATTATAAATCGATCATCGTGACAACACCAGCACTGATGGAATTGAATATGAAGTGTTAAGGTCTTTGTTGTTTGTTATGAATAAGGGGTTGAACAATACACACAAAGAAATACATGTACTTTTTTCCATGTAGATTTGTAAATATATTATAAACATGATAAATATATATATGTTTTACACAGAAAAAAATGCAGCTTTCTTAAGGGCCAACTATTTAATAACAGGTCCAGTGCAGATACTAGATTTAGCTGCGTAGATAGAATTACCTAGGTAGCTTTCATTATTTAGCTTTTACATTGCAACTTTTCACACTTTTTCTTTTTACTAAAAAAAAGACAAAAAAGCGCAATAGGGGGTTTTAAAATACAACCCAAAGCAGAGATAATTTAAATATTACTGCATTTTAATATGCTAATTCCATTGTTTGGGTAAAGTCTGTTCCCTGCTATCTTGTGTGCAGTGAGGCATTGATTAGTATGATTTACTTCACATTGTGCTGAATAATTACCAATGCATCATCATGTTACATGTTAACAAGAACTGGACTTCTTTATTAATTCATTCAAGGAGTAACTGTTGTATATAGCCCCAAAACTTCCAGAACTTTGATTGAGATTGCAAAGAAAAGGACATTTCTTCAAGAGTGATTTTTTCATGAATTGTTTTCTGATGAGTTCAAAGTTGAAAATGATCACTGCTTCAAATGATATTTTCTGCAAATCCTAATAATTATGCTTTTTTATGAAAATGTGTTTTGGTAGCTAAATAAAGCTACGTCAGGTAGGTAAATAAAGCTATGTATGTATGTGATATAATGAAATCTATTTCTATGTGTATTTATTCGTTTTTATTTATTTTTTCATATCGTTTTGAGAAATAAAATCTTAAGATTGGATTAACTAAAAGTTCTATTGCGCACCTGGATTGAGTTGCCTGAGTAAAGTTTTATTCTATGATTTCATTGGCTCTATCATTTGATTGGTTATTTCCTATTTTTTCATCCAATAATACATTTTCATTATAAGTATAAATTTACCGCGCTTTACCTTGTATATCAGAGCAGTATACGTTTTTCAGAAAGAAGTTATATTTTAAATCCAGTGTCCATCATACGCATCTTATGATCAATACATTTATTTTCTGAATAAATTATGAAAACATAACATCTGCCTTACTGCTCGGTTACATCAATATCAAGCTACGTAGCTATTAAATCTAGGTGTTCATGGTGTTTGTACTGGACCTGAATAACTCAACTCTAGTGTATTTTAATTATAAAAAAATTACATTCACCCATTCCCCTTCAAAATCAATGACTATGCATTTAAAAATGCACTACTGTGTCGACGATATTGGTTTATTACATTTTTTTCACAACACATATTTCCTTGTCCACAATGAACACACGAATGTGCTGGTGATCATGCTGATCATATGTTACCCCTATGAAATGTTTCAAAGTAAAGGAAATTTCATATTTATTATTCATTTGGCATAAATAACTTGTGTTTGTCAACATTCTATCAACTGTTATGAATAACTTACCGAAAGGAGGCGATTATTTGTGCAGTGGCTCATTGTGATCGTCTGTTTTTCCAGCCGACAGTCAAAGTATAACATTACCGGAAGTTACCGACGCAGTGTAAAAGAAAAATCGTATCTTATATATTTTCACCTTTCAGAGCATATATTCGAATTGAAGATTGATTCATATAAGTGCAACAAAAGCTATACCTCAGGTGGTTTATGTTGTAAATGACAGAGTAAGCAATAATCATGAATTCAAAATCTCAATAAAACATTCCGGAGAAAACCGGGATTTTCTCTTCCGTCACTGGCCGAGTTCGCGACGACTTAAAATTTTTCTAAAAATAAATATGAGCGGAGGAGAGACCCACTACGAATTTTTGACAGACTATTTAAAATACTAAAGAGATTAGGTACACAACAAATGATCGTGGGTCTTGCCTCCGCTCATAGGTAAATCTTGCATATTTTGTGACGCAAGAAACGTTTTTTGGAAGAAAAGTAGAAACAATCATTTAAATCAGTACCCAGGATTAATTAAAATGACCAAAAATATTTTATTTATTATCTTTTTATAGAAATACAAATTCAGTTCTTTCCTTTTTATAAAACATCAACTCCTGACTGAACTCTTTATTTGTCCCAGTTCAGGGGGGCAGATGATATATTGAAACCCTATCTTGTTCTTTGCATTTTTTTGAAATAGAGCTGTTTACCGCTCGACGGCGCTACAGTTACACGTAGGACGCCTGCTCTAGAGTCGCGGTGTTATAAGTTGATTTGAATCCCAAAGTGGGACGTGGACACTGGTCCATCGGATGAGACCATATAAACCGTCCAGTGTCGTACTAGCACGAAAAGACCCCTCACTGTTCAATGGCCGTAGGTGTTGAGTATAGGACAAAATCTATAGCTCTCCATCGGCAATATGTGGCGTCTCCATATGAATGGAGAAATTCTCAAGAGGGGCGATAAACAACAAACAAACAAGCACATTTCCTTTGAAAACTATTTAAAAAATATGAATATGTTTATTTATACATCAAAGTTCTTGTTTTTATTGTGTAACCCTATACTTCTTTTGTCAAAATGAATGCCCCTTAATTTCGAATTTGGACAAATATAGCGAATTTGACACGTTATTGAAAATTTTAGATCAATTTATCAATATGTGTTTTTTAGAATCGTATAAAAAGCAATGATGGCTGAATAAAACAGTTTTATTATAGTAGAAAGAATAATAGATTACATTATATTAATTCAAAATTTCAATTAAAAAAAGTCAAATATATCATTGGGTTGACTTTATAGATAGTTGTTTCAGATTACTAGTGAATCATTATTTCTTCATATAAGTGGTAATTTTCTTCTTAACCAAACAATTTATAAAATATCCATCACTTAGCCATTACATTAAGTCAAGAGCAGAGTTTGAATAAGTGATTTGTGTTCTGATATAAAAGAAATAAAAATAGAATACTCACCCAGAGCCTAATGCAATTGCATAATTCATTTCAGATTTAAAGCGTGAATCACTTTGACTTGGATTTGGGGATGAATTCAATATGTCTTCAATTGGAGGTTTAAGTTCATAACACTGTTGATCTGTTCACAAATAAGTAAAAACATAATGTCAAGAGTTTCTCTCAAATTCTCTCCACATTTAATTCGGACAGTCTGACCCAAAACGCAACAAACTCATTAAAACGTGTATCTTACGATTGAAATTTATTTTGCACACAAATATACAAGTACCATGATTTTGTGGCAGAAAAAAGTTGATGATACAGGAATTAGAACAAGCTCGTGTAAAGTCAGAATTTCATAGATTTTATGTTTGTTATAATGACCTTTATAAAAAAATAAATAAATCTTCGAATAACGTATCTCATTACCCAAAACCTGAACCAATTGTTAAACTTTTAATTAAAAAAATAATTTACTACCATGATATTTTCCCTCTACTTAATAATAGGGTATGACAGGTCCACATTGGATGATTATTCCTCTTCGTGGTCACCTTATACTACCACTAGAATTCCCAGGGATCCCTGTTTTATGACCTGCTCACAAATTTGTACTGTTTTATATTCTATGACACCAATCACTGTTCGTTATCTTCACCATTTCATTAAGTCATGCAGCATAGCTAAAACATTTCAAATCAATTACAAACACATGTACATTTCTGTGAAACTTTGGCAGCTATTGGATTAGGGAATATATATATATATATGTACAGATGACACTACTTTTAAACACACCATAGATTGAGGCTCAAGCAAGATTATTTATGCGTTTACTGTTTTTTCCGTTGACGTCTCTTAATTTTCAATTTTTCGATGTTCTGCCAAATGTTTGTTTCAGGTAAACTTAAATCATGCGGCTATCTTTGATATTTAATCGTTTTTCTCCGGCCGGTGTTAACTCTTCTAGTTGTGTTCAAGGAAGGAAACAAAGCTTATTAAAAATCATAATAATAAAAATAAGTTTGTTTAAATCATGACCACTGGTTGTAGGAACAACTGCAATAGAGGATAAAAATTTAGCAGTATGAAAGTCTAGTGGAAAACTTTAAAATTGTTTGTGAAGAAGCAAAAGGCCTCGGTTTATGAAAATAGATATCCTAGCATTTCTTACCTAGCACAGATTCAAATTAGTTCCCAGGTTTATGCCACTAGATGGGATCAAAGTGTTACAGAGGAATATATTAGTAAACATTAGAAAAATATCTGAAGCAGGTAGTTTATGCCTAAATGCAAATCTTTGCAAGTTTTGTTAATTCAAGTATGTTGTGAGGTGTGTTGTATTTGTATTATTTCATCATGTATATTATTAGTAACATTAAGTTTCTTGAACATTCCAGAGTGGTCCATATGTTTAGTCATTTTTTCTAGAACATTCTTGAACTTTGTGTATGTCCAGAACTTTCCAGTAATATCATGTACTTACAACTTCTAGAATATTCTAGATTTATATTACTGTATAAATATCCTGTCAATTCGATGCATAGATACAATTGTCGTACAAGCATCACTGAGGTATTACTGGGATATAATTTCACTGGGACATTGTGTGCAGCAACGGACACTCTGATGTATGTATTTTTAGATTTTTGCTAAGTTTGTACTTAATGATTTGTATATTACTGTAAATAAATTATTGTTAAGTTTAAACTGTGTGATTGATCTTTGCTGGCATTTAGGGTTATTCTGACCCATAACAGAATTGGGGGCTCGTCCGGGATAAAGAATTTCTTGCACTTTTGCAGTTCATTGTCAGAATTTTGTTAATTAAATTGTTAAATTTGACTATAAGCCAGCAAAAATCAACATGGTATTTTCGGTCACAAACTTTCTTAGTTCGCCAAGTGTTCAGGTTTTTGATACGTTAAAAAAGGATGACTTGATCGCATTAGGTTTGCATTTTGGGTTAGATGTTAAATCCTCTCAGAGAAAGCAAGACATTAGAATTAAGGTTGCAAACAAACTAGTAGAAGAAAACATCTTTGAAAAATACGATCTTCCAGAATATACAGTTAAATCAGAGTTAGGCTCTTACAAAATGGCAGAATATCAGTTTCAATTAGAGTTAGAGAAAATGCGATTAGAAAGAGAAAAATTAGAAAGAGAAGAGCGAGAAAGAGACAGAGAAAGAGAAAGAGAAAGAGAAGAACGAGAGCGTGAACGGAAATTTGAATTAGACAAATTAGAAAGACAAGAGCACTTTGAGTTAGAGAAATTAAGATTACAGCAGAAACCAGAACCCTCATTTGTCAAGAATGAATTTGATGCAGCAAAAAATATTAGGTTAGTTCCGAAATTTCAAGAAAAATCTGTAGACAAGTATTTTCCCCAATTCGAGAAAGTCGCAGAAAATCTTAAATGGCCACAACACGTTTGGTCAACAATGTTACAAAGTGTACTGGTTGGCAAAGCAGCTGAGGTATACTCTGCACTAGGGGTAGCTGAAAGTTCAGACTATGAGAAGGTCAAAGCAGCAATATTAAAAGCATATGAATTAGTACCTGAAGCATATAGACAAAAGTTCAGAAAGTATAGAAAGTTTGATAATCAAACATTTGTTGAATTTTCACGAGAGAAAGAAGATTTATTCGATCACTGGTTTAGATCTAAGAAACTTGATAAAACTTTTGCTAATTTGCGCCAAGTCATCCTGGTAGAAGAGTTTAAGGAATGTGTTACTCAAGATTTGAAAACACATCTAGAAGATAAGAATGTGAAAACTCTTGAAGAGGCAGCAGTCATATCTGATACTTATGCTTTGTCTCATAAAAAGAATTTTGTATCAAGATCTCAGACTAGCAGTAATTCTACAAATTCAGACACATATAAAAAGAGTGGTTCAGGGTCTCAGTCTTTCACAAGTTCCCAGTCTCCATCCCAAGGTGGTTCTAAGTCCGGTCCAGGACGTTTTGAAGGATCATCTGGAATAGGGTCGCTTCCTACTTGTAGTTATTGTAAGAAAAAGGGTCATCTGATCAGTGAATGCTTTAAACTTAAGAGAAAAAATGATTTTGATAAAACTCAACCACATGCTTGTGCGGCAGTTAGAGGTGATAGAGAAGCCTTAGTTTCGATTTGTTCTGACACTCCTGATGTCCAGGGTTCACAGTCCAGTTCTATTGATTCTATGGAGGATTATAAGCCCTTTATGTCTCAGGGATTTGTTTCACTCGGTGACTCTAGCGAAATAAAACCTGTCCAGATTTTGAGAGATACTGGTGCTGCACAGACGTTATTGTTAGAGGGCGTGCTTCCTTTGTCTGAGCAGACTTCTACTGGTGGGTCAGTTTTATTACAGGGTGTGGAGCTAGGCGTCATTGATGTTCCCCTGCATAGAATTAGTTTGAAGTCAGATTTAGTTACTGGACCTGTTATCGTAGGTGTTCGACCTACTCTTCCTGTTCCAGGCATTTCTTTGTTGCTAGGCAACGATTTAGCTGGTGGAAAAGTTGTACCAGATCCTATAGTTTGTGAGAAAATCACTCCAGATGTTATGTGCGATGATAAAGATGATGACATCCAGCCTGTGCTGTTACTAGAGCGATGGCCAGAAGATGAGAAATGGAGGCAGACCATACTCAAGCCTTTGACGAGACGAATTCCTCTGTTGATATTGATTTGAATGACACTTTCTTATCTGACCTTGATGGCACTCAAACAAACATGGAACCACACAATATCGAGAAGTCGGTGATGAAGGAACCTTTATCAAAATTTGGTGGTGAGGATGATGAGTTGCATCCATTAGTTAGCCAAGGCAAGGACATCCTCAGCCGAGAACGTCTACTCTCTGAACAACATAAAGACCCAGATATCATTCAACTTAGTAAGAGGGCACTTCCACCAGAAGAGGCTACTAAAGTTGGAGAATGCTTCTATATGAAAGATGGCATCCTTATACGAAAATGGTGACCACCTGACGCTTCCCCAGATGATGTGTGGCTTGTTGTTCACCAGATAGTGGTTCCAGCTGCTTATCGTCGAGATGTCATGAGTTCAGCTCACGATACCCCTATGGCTGGTCATTTAGGTATCAATAAGACTTATAATAGGATTTTGAGTCATTTTTATTGGCCTAAGCTAAGGAAGGATGTTTCTGAGTTTTGTAAGTCGTGTCATGTCTGTCAGATGGTAGGTAAACCAAATCAGAAGATACCATCTGCTCCTCTCCAACCAATTCCAGCTTTTGAAGAACCGTTTAGTCGAGTGTTGGTGGATTGTGTAGGACCTTTGCCTAGGAC
>PRKT01001141.1:71919-74419 GCA_003671525.1 Saccostrea glomerata
TTGTTACAAGAATACAACATAACAATTAAGCATATCAAAGGCAAAGACAATGTTATTGCAGATGCCTTGTCCAGAGTATCGTGAACATATATGATTTTGTATTAATGTACATATATCTCATTTTAACAATGTAAGTTTTCATTGACATTCAAACTTTTTAGGGGAGGTGTTGTGAGGTGTGCTGTATTTGTATTATTTCATCATGAATATTATTAGTAACATTAAGTTTCTTGAACATTCCAGAGTGGTCCATATGTTTAGTCATTTTTTCTAGAACATTCTTGAACTTTGTGTATGTCCAGAACTTTCCAGTAATATCATGTACTCCCGTACGAAACTCTTAACCGTTTTCCGGCCGGAGTCCGGGCGGACTGAGACGGATTCCGGTTAAGTGCTAGGAGGAACAAGCCGTACCTAAGGTGGACCTGGAAAACGTCCAAGCTCTAACCGTTTTCCGCCTCATATCTTAGGTGGATTCCACCTTAAATCCAATGCGTATTTTTGTAAGACGTTTTCTGGCTTAGCTCTTAGACGGAATCTGCATTAATCTTAGGATTGTGAACAGTTTAAATTATAACCACATGTTTTAGTCCTCTAGATGACCCTGTTTTCCTAAGGCACAAATGCGGGAAATATTCGTAAAAAATTGTCAAACATAACTTTTAATCAATTTATTTGATTTCGTGTATTATGCTTTATATAACATTGAATATTGCGATTCCTTGATGAGTAAGTTTTTTTTGCTGCCATATTGTATACCAGATATACGTTTCCAATGCGCACCTGCTTGACCCCCTCTACAGGGGTGGGAGTTTTCAGCCAGAGCCTCTTTTTGATTGCGCTGGTCAGTTTGAATGCAGATTTTGAAAGTGATGATCATGACTGTTGTCAATTTGGTTGATGAATCTTTATATTTCATTCAGTTAAAAAGGAACTTAGGGAAGATGTATGCCCGTAAATTATTACTAAGAAGATGATTGTTCATTCGTTACGTGTTTTTGGGAAAAAAGTGTGACAACTTTTAGTGTTATTCTACTGAGTTTGAAGTGAAGCAAATTATGCTCGGCAGTGAACATCATGTGCTAAATGGACAGGGAAGGACCTCGGTACAGGAATAAATGTGGAAAACAACGGTAAGTTAAATTTTAAGCCGTGTTTTGTTTTGTTCTTTCTTTTTCCCTCTCTCTCTCTCTTTCTTTTTAATTTTGTACAGCCAAAATTTGGACTTCACCATTACTCTGCTGGAAATTTTGTTATGATTTGTGAGTAAGCACAGTGTTTTAACCATTGGTTAGTGGAATTGTTACATAAACACCCTTTTAAAAGTGTAGTTCGCTGCTTAGTTTGGATCAAGAGTCAGGTTTGAGATCTGAAAGTCACCATTTATACATTCCATAACATACATGGATAAGAGTATTATTCATATATGATATATAAGTTAGATCTACACAGCTGACCTCTCTATACATATTCCATGAGTAGCTATTTATTATCATTTGATTATACATGTTTAATTAAAAATATATTTGTAGAAAGGGGTCTTATGTTAGTACCTTTTTCAAATGTATGAAAATTATGAAATAATTGAATAAGAGATTAAAACCTCTTTAATATTGAAATAGTAAATATTAGGATCTTCTGCAGTGCACTGAGTGCAGTGTTATACATTTCAGCACTTTGAGCTGTACAAGTACTCAGATTATGGCTGATAAAGGTAAAATGAGGATAGCGGCAACTACAGCAAGTCAGGATGAAGGCCAGAAGCCACCGTCCATCCACCCTTACCAGTAAACAGGCAATTCTGCTCTTCTCATTTGAGAGCTTGCTGAAGATTCATGGGAAAAAGAAATGCAATCTTACACATCTGCTTCATTCAAATGTAGTGGAGAGTACTGGGGAACCAGTTTATCTATGGACGTATCCGGCTTATGCTACAGCAGGTAATGAGAGGTAAGAATACATGAAGATATCAGACAACTGATAGACATATATGAAAATTATTCTTATATTATGTAAGTTTTAGTGTTGAGAAAAATCACATAAGAATGTTTGCATCCTAGATGATCTGTAATAGAGAACAGAATTTATAAAAGAGTCATTTTATTGAGAAATGTTGAAGAGTTTTTTTAAAATGACAAATTCATCTCAGTTTTGTATTTTCTTTACAGACTTCATCATGTGTTGTGTGAAGAATGGCAAAGAAAGCTGGAATCATGGAAAAGATAGCTAGGTTATACCACTGACAACTTAGGAAGGAGAACTATAAAAATGACACACTATTTCCTTACAGACAGAAAGAATTTTGTGAAAATTCTCAACTAGTTGTAAATTAACAGCTAATTGTTCAATCAAGTTTTGGTACAATGTTTTTTTATCTTTTAATTTTTAATTTCATGTGAAGGCAAGGCAGGACATTTTCAAATGTAAACATGTTTTGTAGTCATTGAATTTTAAAGAACGAAAAAATAAATGATATATAATTTGTATAATTTAATTTTTT
>PRKT01001141.1:79419-85311 GCA_003671525.1 Saccostrea glomerata
TGTGTATAGATCAATTTACAATATTATATCCATTGAAATCAGCTGTTCATTAAATTGTAAAATCATATAAACAAGATGGGTTTGAATCTTCACTTAACTCCTAGGAATCTCATGAAGATAAGTATACGAGGTACAAAATATGGACTCTGAAACTTAAGGGAGATATATTATTTATAATTATTATCATTATTATTATTATCATCATTTCAGATAATTTGGTAAATAATCAAGGTATCAAGATGGAATTTTTAAACATTTCTTTACTTTTAGGTCTGTCATATTAAAAAAAAATAGCATGCACTGTATAGTATTAAATTGTCGCATCCGTCTGACCAACCCTCGTTTACTTCATCATTTTCAGTCCTCGGATATTTAACGTTTCAACACTGTTTTGTGGACTCTAAAAGTAAGCATCGGTGTTCTCAGAGTTTAATTGGTACATAGTATTTCAGCTACGAGGAAACTTTTTTTTTCGTTGAGTGTTGTAATAAACAATTAACTTTCATCAGTTTAATTTTTAAAAGGACTATAAAGAGCTAGAGCCATCTTATGCATAAAATGGTTCTATACTTATATCAATTTATAAACTATCACCCTCTTTCCCATTTCATGTATTAAAATAAAGTAGACACTTGGTGTTATCATTTTCCATAAAAAAAATATCGTTTTGAGAATCCAGATATTGGAAAACATTTTTGAGAAATTGCAATGTTCTTAAAATTTGCAGAAAACATGCGTATTCGACTACCTTCAGCAAAGAACTAAAATATGAGCACAGCCCACGATCCAAAAAAATAAAACATATGTTAAGATCTTCAGAAACAGAGCTTTTATTTTTTGGATCAGAGATTGTTCTCTATATGAAATATTAAAAAAAAAATTAGGTCATTTTAAAAGGAATTTACATGATATGAGGAAAATGGCGTGTTTTATGACGTAATGATAAATTGAGTACATGGGAAATTACTTCACGTTTAATAGATACATGATCGCCAATACTCCAAGTGATAAATACTGCATTTGCAACCTAAACTGAGCGATTTGGATTATTCAGAAATTTGCAGGGCCAATAAGGGTCTAAAGTCACTGTGGCTCTTGCTCTTACATCCAATTGCAAAGTTATTAAACATTTCAAACAAATCCTCCTTTACAAATTACAGGGTGTATACATATATGAGCAGTGAATAGATACCGTTGCAGTTTGAACTTTTAAGGAAAAAAAACTACTCAACATAGGAATTTTGGTACAATACTTGTTAAACTTAACTTGAAAGGATGGTATAAATTTCTATTTTGCTTACACTTGTAAATTTCCGTAGAAAGATATCCAATGGAACAAGGTGGTGTGAAATTAGTGCAAGGTTCCAAATAGTTGTCTTGGATCACTAGCCCATTTTCGTCATATTCAATACAATATCCTTGAATAAAGATGAAATGTAATATTAAAAATCAAAGCGGGAAAATTCAAGAACAATTTGCAATCAATTTGGAAAAGATTTTTTAAAAAAAATAGCACACCTGCACTTCTTCTCACAGGCGCACATACTTCTATGAGTTTGGAAAGAAGTGAATCCCGCACACAATGATGTTTAAATTTTTCTCCCGATATGCAAGTCTGAGATTCAGATGAACAGTTTTTTGACTTTGCCGACAACATCCATTCGTCTGTTGTATTCGGGCAATTGGCTACCACTTCCACTGTCTTTAAGGAATCATTGCACTGAGTATATGCATGGATAATCTGAATAGAACAAAACTGTTGTATATTGTTAAAATGAATGACAGCAGCTGTATGTTTATTTACAGTCTAATATAGTAAACACAATAATTTTGTTAAACATGTAGACAAGGTGTACACTAGAGATATAAAAAAAAAGTTTTAAAGTCAATGACCTTGTTAATTAACAAATGCGATTTATCCTCGAGCTAAATGCTGAATACCATTTTTGATACTAATTGTTAGTCCATTGTTTATACACTGAATTGATGATATCAAGCAATGGAAACATATGCATATACACTGAACCAAACTTCTAAGTGTTCACCTAACATTTCTTAAGTTTTAAAGAACAGATACATACAATAAATTATTTCTTTAATTCGTAGTTGATGATGGATATTTCAGTTCGATGTCGCGTAAATTTCATGTACATGTAAGTATTTCGTCAGAATTTAAAGCAAAGAGTCCAGGAAATGATATACCCTCAAAATGAAAATTCACACAAAATAATCTCTTTGGATTAAGACCACAACTCGCTCTAATTATTGCAAGACGTCCTTTACTGTTGGATACCATGTACCCCTGAATAGGAGATTTACCCATCTGCTGCCACGCCTAATGCATAGATCTTTCCAAACCGTTTAAATTGTGTGGATTGGGGGGGGGGTGAAATTTCTTATAAAAATCCTTATTGCGTCCAATTGGATTCAGATCCCGGAATCTGACAGAGCATCATCACAGAGATGCCTTTTGGTCAATATCCTTGGGCGTTCAACACGTAAGTGCACCGCTTTAAGGATGATAGAGACTACTTGAGCTGATATTAGACTGTCACGAGCACCGACTTTTCATCATTTTCATACGTTTGAAATTCTTTGTTTTCATGATTCTAAGATTGTTTCAGGACAATTTAAGAATCTTTTAACCTGGTGTGACGCGAAATTTTGACTTCAGACGGAAATCAGGTTCACTTCCAGTTTGGTTAAATTTTGTCCAAAACTCTCAAATTGGTATAAATTGACGATGAAAAATGATGGACAGCCTATAGAAAAATGTGTTTAAATGGTTGTTAATTTTTAAAAGTAAAAGGACATCAAGGACACTTAAAAACTAAAATAAAAAGGAGTAAAACGAGGTGCAAAGATGGTCCAGATATCAACATTCCAAGGGCTCTCCTATCTATCTCAGTGGTTATTTTGCAAATGTTTTGTTTTTTCTAGTGAAACCAGTTTTTAAATTAAAATTTGATAATCATCACAAAAAGATGCTAATTACACAAAACACGTGCCGCAAGGAACAGATTTATTGTTTTTAAGCTTCGTCACGGAACATTGGTTTTAATCGGTGATTTAGTTTCTTATCTTTTTACCATTGTTGAGAAGATTCTTTTGTTGTAATAATTTGAAAATTTTGTTAAGTGTATATACATACATTTATGTAGTTCTTGCACAAATTTCCACAATCTGACATTTAGAAGACGTGAACAGAAGCATATAGCGATAATTGAAATAAACACGAAAGTCCTTGAAGTATTTTTATTACAAGGAATAAAGCAATAACGTTTAAAGTTAAAAGGAACGTACATTTTACGTGTCTACATTATTGCATTTACAAACAGGTCATTGAAGAAAAGAAATAATTTGTATTAAATTGCGTTCTTATGGATATTAATAAGTGGTTGTTGAAGATGTCAGTGATTTAAAATCGTTGAATTTAAGTGAACATAAAATGGTTCAGACTTTTGAAATCTGTCAAATAATGAAAATATTTGAGATCCCTTAAGGTATTCATTTACCCAGATGACAAAAAAATTCACTGATAAGAAAGAAAATCCACCTACTGCACATTATACACTTATGATTCCTGTGTTAAATTTCAATTTCAGATAAGTATGTCTATGACCTACGTTTCATGCTGGTGGCCTCTGAGTATTTCTGGGAAAATACATCATTTTTCACACTATGGCCAGTTCTCATTTAAAACTATATATAACAACCAACTAAACTCTTAAACTTATAAAATACATGTAGTATAGGAACGGAACAGCGTTGCATCGTATGAACGAATGTTTAGAGTTGGGACCAAAACATTAATTATTAATACAGTCCGAATTTCTTCTGTCATATATCGTTTTTCTCCATTTTAATCCAAAATTATACAAATCTTAATGACACATGTAAGAAGTCTAAATTATTTATAGCTTCGTGTTGCTTTTGTTTTCCTTTTTTATTTTATTTTTTCTTTAACTGTATTTTTGAAGACATTATTTTTTAAATGTAAATTTGATGATTTATTAATTCATTTAAAGACCCTATGTTTACTTATATTAAACAATAATGTTAAAAAGTTCATTGGGGAATGATGTTGGTTGGTCGGTCGTCGCAAGATTTGATCACGTGAACAACTAAGTTCACTTCCCAAAGACTTTTTTACATTGTTGCTTATTTCTGAAGTAATTATTTCCGAAGTAATTACATTTAAATAAAAACACAGACTAAAGTTTAAAGAACTTAATTATTATTGGTATCGAGTTTTATTTTCTTTAGTTTTCCAACATACATATTTTCAATTATCTCAAATTGCACTACATAGTCAAACAGTATCTATATTTAATTAAATGTCAGCCGTCTTAAATTGTTCATCAAAATCTGACAAACAATTTTCATAAAATGTATAATTCTGGATTAAAACAGGAGTTAAAACAATGAAAAGCGAATAAAAAGATTGAAAGTAGACTTACCATACGTAATACAATCAGAATATGCACAATCATAGCTCTTGAAAATAGGATCACAGTGAAAGTTTTCCAAGGAACCTACAACACAATATAATTAAGCAATGGCTAATTAACATATATGGTTAGTGATTTGAGCAAATAGTGGAGGTTCGATAATCCGGACTATATCAAATCATAAATCTCATATGGGTACAGTGATAGTGAAACATACTCTAAATCTTTTCAGTGATTTATGACACATCTTAAATGAGGAATGCTTTCAAATTGTGAGACACACTTGAAATTACATTCAAAAACATTACCCCTATTTACATAATAAAAAGCACCATATTATACTAAATATTCAAATTTGTCAATGTATTATATCGTTTTTAGCCGGCCTTATTGCTCAAAGAGCAATTGCCGGCTTTTGTCATCCTGTTCAAGGCAGGAAGTCAACCCCATAGTCGCCATTTTAAAGTTACGTGCAAAAATGTAGCTCTTACTCTCAACTGCTTTTGGGATAATACAAACGCTAAATAAAGCAACAAAAAATGAAACGAAGTTTTATCTATAAATAAACATTAGTAGTAATGACTTTGAAAATTTCAGTTCTAAGTCAAAGAACATAGTTCATCAGCGTAAGGATTTTTGATAATCAGTGTTATCGTAGTTCTCTACACATATGAGGAAAAGCAGGAGAGGGAATCGTACTGGCCTTTTTATTGTTTATATTCAGCTGCGGTACCAGATTAATTCTGATTCTGACAAATCGGACCGTGGTAGTAGGGTTGAAAAATTCACTGTTAGTGTCTTATCATTTATATTGATAGTTTTAAAATAATTCTTTTTATCAGAATATAAACGTGATTCATGTAAGAAATTCATTCTGCTCTGCAAATGAGCCCGGCTCTCTGTACTTCTGAATACTCTGATTATTAACGTCCCTGTAACCTCACTGTGGCGTCACTTTAGCGCGAGTTTCTATGTGTTTGATTCTACGAGTGAGTATACACAAATAATAGAAGGCCTATAGCATTATATTAATTTCATAGGTTGCCATGTAGAAAAGATTCAGATTTGCCTGCCATGTTTATATTCCAAAACCTCTGGATTGTTCGTATTAAATGCACTGAATACATGTACGAGTTATCACTCGTGTTTCCCTCGCTGCACTACGAATACACTGACCGAGTCCGATCGTTAAACGGGGACCGAAGGACAAGGGCGCGTAGCAAGAGAAGGGGCCAGGGGGCCTGTCCCCTCTTAATTTTTTTTACCATAATTACTTTTACTATTGAAAATGGTCATTGAAAGGCTGGTTGCCCCCCCCCCCCACATCCCACCACATGTTTTTACTTCAGTTGAGCGATAAAAAGGAAATGTAGTATTTTATGCATATAATTGGCACTGAAAAAATTAGTCGGCATCTGAGAAATGTTTTCCTCTACCCCCC
>PRKT01001141.1:85882-104273 GCA_003671525.1 Saccostrea glomerata
CCCCCCCCGCTTTAACGAAATAGGATTTCCAGGTTTGGGCAATTTTGATTTTTTTTTTTTTAGAAAACTTTTTCAGGTAAGTCAATTTTTTTCTCTCTGGCTGGCCCCCAAGTTTCACAAACGATGCTACGCGACTGAAACAATATCATCTTAATGATAGAACGTTCCGTCTGACAAAGTACATGTCAAATTTTCCAGCCTTTTGGTGTCTCGATATGAATGAAAAGTTCTTGAAGAGAGTTAAAGAAAGAAATAAACTTTAGGGAGTGTGACCTGGTCGCATCTACATGTCTTAATAATGTTTAAATATTTTCCCAATTCCCAAAACAATCAACAAGAAATATTTACATTCATTTTAACTTTCTGTATGAAATCCATTTGAAACTATTGTGACTATATCTCCATTACAAACACGAAACCTTACATCGCGTTGTAGAATACACAGCGGGAACTATTTTGCATTATCTTATAATTGATGAACTCCAAAATGTATGTTATCTTTTGACTCAATTTTATTAAAAACTATAATCCTGTTAAATCCACCTTAAACTACTATAAATGTGCATTTAAAATTATGTTGCCCTTTTTTCTTGCATTGTTAATTTGCGTTATTAAATTTGCAACGTCATATAACATCACATACGGCCCTTACGGCTATTAAAAATGCCCGTTTTAAAGGCGCTTATATCATATAAAGATTAACAAAATGAACGCACGGTATTCAACTTGTTGGCACGGCCAGGTATGTTATAGGAAAGAAGACATCGACAAATATAAATTCAATGCTTAATGGCTCATCCCAATTTATGCCTAAATGTTCAATCTTTACCGAAATTTTAATTTTAGATATCATGGGAATATCACTTTTCATCGTATATTGTTAATTTGTGCTTTACAATTCATGCACTATATGTTTATTTCACAAATATTGCTTGGTTGTATTTTACATAGCCTGGTCTCTTGTGGAATTTCCTCCATATATCGGATCTACCGTAAATACAAATGTACAGAACAACAATATGTTCTGTCACGGAGATCCTATATATTGTACAAATGGAGGACCACGCCTCCTCACAAGGGGAGTCAATCAAGAAACGATAAAAATAGAATAGAGCATCATTAAAATATCCCTTTCTAAAGAACAAGCGAGCAACAAAAGCTGAAAATTATGTGAAAGCTTCCTTCAAATACATGTTAGAAAGAATTAAACATGTTCAAATCGTACCTCCGGTGACAATATATACCCATAGACGACAATTTGAGCAGTGAGAGTAGGTACACATTTTATCGCCGACGATAAAATATTTACGACGTACAGAACGACAATATTTACCGTTTACCCCCCCCCCCCAACAATTTAAGGATTACAGACAGTTTATCAATGTCACAATAGAAGAGTATAAAGTGAGTAATTTTCAGAAATAATAGTTTCAAGGAAATGAGCGGCAGTTAGTGTTAAGAGAATATCAAGAGAAAAAAAAATGAAGAAAATATTTGAGCCTGTAGAATAGCCATATATATTCCTGCTATTCACCTGTTCCATCCAGCCACAGAGAGAAAATACCTGAAAAATTTATATAATTACTTTTAAATATATTACGTTGAAGATATTGAACTACAGTGTGTACATTCTAATAGGTAAGAATAATCGTTTTATACTTACAGTTTATGACATTTTTCTTTTTTACCAAAACGAAACTAGAAATTCAGGGAACTCCTTCATTACGACATGTGATAGGCCTGTTTTATCTGTCAATATTTGATAAGCGTTCGATGGAATGCATTGATTTTTTGTTCAGGTAAAATACTCTCAATGTTTAAAGAGTCAATATCGCCGTAAAAGGTAGACATTTTCTATAACCAGGTATTTATGAACGCAATGATATGGAGCGCCATTAATTGTCATAATAGCTTTTGCTATGAAAATAGTTTGTAAACCTCTGTTATCCAGTCATGAAAACGAAAGGACAAACAACAATAAAGGAAATATTTTGTTGAGAGTACAATCAGAATAGTGGGTTTTTTTTCCAATCATTTTATTCAAAGATGCATGTTTTGATATTGTGTTTTTTTTTTAAATTCAAATCATACATACAGTGTAGCAGCTACAAACGGGAGATGAAGTGGAATCTTTAATTCGGATGTTTTCGATCACATTTTGTCCATATTACTGGTCCATATTACTGGTAAAATTTGAACCCTATGAATCCCCTGGGAATTTTTTTAAAACTGAAACATGTTTTTATATATATTGTAACGTGTAAACCTACTGGGTTCTACAAGGGACAAGGCTTCTTTTATTGATAATATATCTATTTTCCCTCCAACTCTATCTGAGATTATTGATTGGAAGTTGTACAATTAATTTTAAAGGGAGGCCGTGGTTCCTGAATTACTTTGCCCTGGTACCTCACCACAATTCCTCTAGACTGCTATCTTTCCACTGATGTGCTTCTATATAATCTTTGCTCTATTATTTATTTATTTTTATTTCTTTTTTTGTAATGACTTTATCACCATGGGCTTTAATTTCTTCTTCTGATTTCTTCTCGATCTTATTTCAACAGCTGATTCCGTCAAAATAAGACATGGCAGCTGCAAGCGTTTCATTTAATTACCTTTGGGCCATTCTTCCTACGCAGAGGGGGTGATCAGCCTATTGGAAGAGTCCATTTTGATTTTTCTTCTCCTCAAGAACCACTGGACCAATTTTATCTGAACTTTTTACAAAGTATCATTGAGTAAAGGATATTTTCAATTTTTAAAATGAAGGGCCGGGTCCATTTACATGGAGAGATAATCAAGAAAAGACAAAAATATGGTGGGGTCATTAAAAATCTTCTCAAGAAACACTGAGCCAGGAAAGCTGAAACTTATGTGGAAGCGTCCTTGGGAAGTGTAAATCTTAAATTGTAAAAATCATGACCCCCCTGGGATAGGGCGGGGCAACAATAGGGAATCCAATTTTTTACATCTATTAGAAAATATTGGAAAAAATCTTTGAAAATCTTCTCCTCAAAACAACTTTGCCAGGAAAGCTGAAATTTCTATTGAAGCATCAAGGGATAATGTAAACTCTAAACTGTTTAAAAGTTGACCCCGGGGTAGGACAGGGCCAATAGGGAATTCAAGTTTTACATAGGAATATTTAGGAAAATCTTTAAAAATCATTTTCTTAAGAACCACTGGGCGAGGAATGCTGAAACTTTTTTGGAAGCATCCTGGGGTAGTGCAATTTAAAATTATCAAAATCATTACCCCAGGGTCTACGGCGGGACCACAATAGGGAATCTAATTTTTATATAGAAATATAAGATAAAATCTGATGAAGAACCACTGGGTCATTAGCGATGAAACTCTTACATGTATGGAAGCATATTGAGGTAGTTTAAATTCTAAATTGTTGAAATCATGACCCCTATGGGTAAGGCGGGATTGCAAATGGGAATCCAAGTTTTACATAGAAATATATAGGGAAAATGTTTTAAAAGAAAATTCCTCAAAAACAACTGGGTCATGAAAGCTGGAACTTATGTTAAAGCATCCTTGAAAAGTGTAGAATCTAAATTGTTTAAATCATGACAGGGTAAGGGTAGGGGCCACAATAGGTATAACAAGATGTGAAATCTGATAAAGAAGTGCATCACGCAGGAAAGTTACGCAGGTAAGCGATGTGGCCCATGGGCCTCTTATTTTAAGAATGTGCTTTTTTAATTGTATTATTTGCAGTTTTATTAAATGAATTCTAGACTAATTCATTAAAAATTTACTCACATGTATATAAGAGCTTTTCGTTTTCTTAGAGAAAATCTTGTCTCAACGATTCATTACTCCGACTGAAAAGGAGATGTTAGTCTTAAACGAGGGTTGTCCAGTAAAATTATGGACGAAGCGTTTTTCTCAAAAAAAAAAATAATAATAATAATGGATGCACTAAGCTGAAAATCTAAATGAATGTTTATTTATCATATTTAAATGCATCATACTCTTTTGATAAAATATAAACAAAATATAAGATTTCATTATGCTTGGATGACAGGGTACGGTCGTACGCGCACGTTCAAAAAAAGAATGTTTTATTGGAGAATACATGTGTATTGGTTTGATATAAAAGATTTAAGGTAAAGATCCATACCACGTAAAATAACGTTATGTGACGTTATTCTCGTTTGTGACGTTATTACGTCAAACGCGCCCGACGCTTATTCTATCAAAAATGCCTGACGTCGATTTCACTTACCGTAAAAAAAAATAAAAGGCATAAATATACGATGTTCAGTTATTTTCCGGGATGCATGATCGAATGAGAGTTTAAATTTAGATGATTCGTCAAACCGAAAGTACAACAAAGATGGCATGGAGATTCATTGTGATTGTCTCGAGTACAAGATAACTAAAAGACTTCGACAATCGGGTCGTTTTTTTTTTTTGTCTCTGTAAGTTGAAGAAATACAGAGTAACAAATAAATGGTTCTCTTGTCGAAAGTCATTAACGTTTGCTTACATGTTTGTACATAGCATGCATAGGCCTAGTACGTAACCATTTTCGAACCACGTACGGCTCAAGTATTCAGGTACCTAACTACTTTGCTTCAATATTCCGATTTTTAAAAGTCGTTTTTCTCTTCTCGATTGTTTGAATTAAAATATCGTCCTCTGGGTATTGACTCAGGATTTTGAAAAAAAATTTTGGAAAACTTTTTTTTACAATGTATATATCATACATAAAACAGTTACTTCACAAATATAAATGTTCTGTTATTTGGTATATCTTTGCACTGAAACTTAAAATAATTGTTATACCTTTAAAAAATTGTTCCTATACAAATCTATACAGAAAAAAGTCTAACATTTTTAATGTTTTTCTGAGCGGGCATAAAAAAAATCGATGTTGGACCGCTGAATGAGATGTTGGACAGCTAGGAGAGATGTTGGACCGCTTACGTCACAGAATGGGTGGAGCTTAATCTCATTTGCATTCTTTGGTGTTAAACAGTGGCAAGCTAATGTTAAATTACGGAATATAGTACAAAATTCATGTATGTCAAAAAATATAAAATGAAAGGTATAACAAAACATTTATTGACAGATTTCTCGGGCAACATGCATTTTGTCGGACCCTCAAACCAAACTGTCGGCCTAACGGCCTCAGGCAGACGGTTTAGTTCTTGGGTCCGACAAAACGCATGTTGCCCTCGAACTCAGTCAATAAATGTATATTATTGATAAAAAAAAACAGAATATTTCATTTAAGTAGGAAAGGACATTGATACATTGCCAAAAAAAATTCCTTAATACACACATATGCTGAAAATTTAGAAAAATTTGTTTTAAAGCTAGTGCACAATAACCTTTAGCTACCATTTGTAGTGCTTTGGGTAGATTATTGGTGCACCTTTCATAAGACTGACAGGTGTCCTGGGTTCGATTCTCTGGAAGTTGAAAAAATACAGAGTAACAAATAAATGGTTCTCTTGTCGAAAGTAATTATCGTTTGCTTACCGGGTATATGCTTTTACGTAGTACATAACCATTTTCGAACCTTTTGGGCCTCTTGTTATGATATGTTTGCTAAAGCCAATTTCCAAATTGATGATAAAATTACATATTTGTCATCTACGGTATATACAATATGTATAATAGATTAGAAAAACATATGTCGAACAGACCCAGGGGTCTATATCGGATGGGGAAGGGGATATTTCTATCTTCAAGCACCCATGAATAGTATACCGATAGATATCAGTAGCTAATAAGATAATGTGGATCCCCAGTGTACTTTTCTAGATCACAATTTTATGCATTGCCATGATTACTGTAATGATGGTTAGACTTAAACCCACAAATAGCAATATGACAGTAACAAAGAAGGGAACACATGTATAAGATGATAAATAGGAATGCCTATGAGATCACAGAGGGTGATATAAAAAGGAATAAGGAAAAGGATAAAATTTCAATCAGACAATTCACAAAATCAACTCCGTTTGTTAAGCCGAGTGCTTACAATATTATAATCATATAATCAGGTTGTTCGTGCATGGTTTAATCATGCATTAATCATTAAAAACAAAGATAACCAGTTTCAATTTCGATTTTATGGATTTATGTCAAGATTGTTGCTTTTTATTTGAATGAAAAATTATTAATACTGTCTCATAAAAGTTATGACAGTGTTTTGTTTTTCAAAAACAAATCAATTTTTCAGCAGAATTTATTGCATAATTAACTTGACCCTTTGATCACCAATTCAATAAGGGTCTCTCTCGAGCCACAGAGAGTTGCTGTGTAAAATTTCAATGCAAAAGCTCAAAGGCTTCTTGAAAGTGTTACAGACAGACAGAAAGACACACGGACAGATGCACAGACCTAAATTTCGTATCCCCACTTTCAGTGAAAGGGGAGACAATTATATCAGGGTTTTTTTGTTGATGTTAAACTTGGTTTATCAAGATACTTGTAAAAAAAAAGCATAACTTTCCCAGTGATTATTAAGATCTTTCTTTTCCTACATAAATAGTTTTTGATATCATATTGAGCTTTATAATTATACACCTACATATTTATCTATTTTAACATCAATATGCACTGTGCAACACAGTTCCAAAAATCCAGATAATGTATTGGACCAGCATGCAAAATTCATATCAAACCATTTTCCCCCAAATAAATGAAGAGTCCTTCCCAAACTTATGAGTTAGGAGTTTATGCTGTGTCATGTGGCATGATAAAAATTCATTCATTTTTTTCATTTGGTTAGAAAACAATTTCGAAGAAGTATAATTGAACTGCCTAAACTCTTGTACAAGTCAAATTGAACCATCTTGGATGTCCTGATTAAATCTATTTTAGGCATAGAGCAACAGAAAGAGTTTTTTTTTTTAAACTACACCATGTTCATAATGCATGTACCATTTCTCAGCTATTTTTAATATACAATTATACATACAAATTAAATATTCAGTACTTATAATGATGTTCATCAGCTCAGACAATTACATGTTCGAGAATCTGTGTCAATACTCATGGAACAAATGCTCACTGGATCCATATCAAAATATCACTTCAACATAGAAAATTCTATTTACTCAGGGAGCCGTTGACTTTTAAAGCATCATACCGGTGACTTTTCATACCAATTTTACAAAGATCATTTCCAAGGAGGGGTCCAAGGTCACTTTTAGTACAATTCACTGTTATCTTTTGACTGACAGTAAGCTGTGGTATTCTTGATGTTATATATAATTAGCCTCTAAAATTTACACAGCTTTCATTCATTGTTGAAATATATGTGGCCATACATATATGAGAAAGAAGTAAGGGATTAAGTTGTCTCATCATTGTCAACAACTATTTGTTGTTCCGAGAATACCACGTCTTACTGAAAGTCCAAGGATGACAGAGAATTGTACTGCTTGGTTTAGTATGTACATTTAATAACTGCCATTTCCAGGGGAACACACACACTCTTTCCTAAATCCACCATGAAAATTTCAATCAAGAAGCATCCTATAAAAATTATACTATGGAAAACGAGAAAAAAAATTATAAGTGCTGAAAATAATTATTGTGTAAGGGTGATTTTGACAGCTTGGTCAGAGTACATCAAACAAATAATTTTTTTATTTGACTAACTTAACCCTTTTAATTATGAACTCTTTCAGATAATTCATTTTATAACCTTATTGATTTTAAAGAAACATAAACAGTAACCACATACTTATCTATAGAATAAATGTTAAATTTCTTTCTCTTTTTCAATAATTTTCTAGTCTTGATTCACATTTTCAATAATAGCACCATAATATTCATACATGTATTAAGAAGCTTGTGTCTCACATCTCACATTATATGAAAGTAAGAGTTTGTCTGAGCATGTTGACTGAGTTTAGACAGATGGGCATATAAGATTACTCAAACATGTCACCGTAGAATGTGTTCATATTTTACTAATTAATTTTCAAAGTTTTAGCAATGATGCACCCAATGCAATTCCAGTCATCAACTATGGAGTTTGGTGTTTAGAATTTATTAAACGAATTTGAGTTAGCCTAGGTACGGAAAACCTAGTTAGAATAATCTAACTGTGTCTCGGTACAAGCCCTCACACGTTAAACCGGGTCCGTAGGACAATATCATTTTAACGATAGAACATTCAATCTACGGAAAACCTAGATCAGACATTACAAAGGGGAAACACTGAACATATCCATCTCCACTTACATAGATTTTATCTATTTGTACATGGATAAAAACATGATAAACAACGTTGCACCTTACTTAGACAGATCCGAGCTTTTCCTTTGATCAGAAACCAGACGTTAAAAAGATGTGGCAAACAAACCACTTATTTGTATCTATGAATAGCGAAAAATGTATTACGTAGACACAAAAAGTAGTAAAATGTGCCACTTCTCTCATTTTTTAATCAAATAAATCGCATCCAAACGACCAATGTTGAAATTTAAAGTGTTTTCTTCTTTCACTTCCGTCATAACGTCACACATGCGCATTAACGGTATATAGAATATTCTGAAGATTGAACCCGATTAATATAATGCTTGTAAATCGCGAAAACGACTATTGGCCGTTTCTGCATTTAATATTCAACTTATAATTTAAACCATACTTATTAATTTTCTACTAACGATAGTTTTAAATATTTAAAGCGATTTTTGCACCCAAATCATAAAAGTATAGATGTTAAAAAGATTTTTCAAATAATCATTTTTCAGCAAATTTGGTATAAAAATGTAAAATTTTCTTGTTTGATGCCCGCTGCCCCACTTAATTTTTATGCCATATAAGAGAGAGACTATTGGAAAATAACGTGTTAATTTTTTAAAGAAATCTGTAGTTAGAATATCAAGCAGCAATTTATTTTTACTAACAATGAACTTTATAAATTTGAGCTAAATATGTTTAATTTGCCCTAGAAAGTAATATTAGGTGGATCAGCAGATTAAAAAAATAATTAAACCGTTAAACAAGCATATTTTCTCTATAATTCATATGTTAAAAAAATTCTTTTGCTTTTACATTTAGAAACCTAGCATAAATATCTTAATTACAGCATTTCCGTAATTTCACGAGACAATGTCTATTTTTAGTAACAATCCTTTCAAAAGGAGGCCCGGTTGACCCCAAAATTTACACTGATCTGGAAAGGACAAATACTAGGTTAAGATTCTGAAAAGTTTCAACAAAATCTGTAGTTCCGTTATTTCTATAGCAAGGTATGGATCTTTACCTTAAATAGGTAACATTGGGGTTAAAAATTCTCCTTATTCCATCCAATAATTTATTTTGACGTCATTTTACAAAAAAATCAAGGCATTTGATTAATTTTAGGCAGTTTCCTGGGCATTCAAAGAACTTTATTCGGTAATAACCAATATTTACCCCCAACATCAAACTTTGATGGAGATATATTTTATTAACTTCTTAAACAGGGAAGTATGCTGACTTCAAAGCACTGAATATTTTCATAAGTAATGACGCTATATGTACGTAATGACATCACAAACATGATGTAAATTCCAGTTTTTTATGAATTTTACAGAAAAATGAACATATTTCGTTGATATTTTGAGTAAAAATCACGGAGCGCATGTGTGTTCAGGATATTTTGATATAATCTGTAAAATGATAATATCAATGAAATATGTCAATATTGTTCCTGAACAAACTTGCGCTCTATAAATTTTAAAGCAAAAATTGTTGAAATTTTGTCCATTTTTTTCTCTTTTTGAAAAAGGATATAAAATCGGACTAGTTTGTGACGTCATAAAAACAAAAATTGTGAATACACTGCTTTGACACTTTAATATTATCTGTTCTTTATATTTCTCATACAATTTATTGAATTCAGCAAATTTCAGGGAGTTTTCAAAATTTGACTTTTGTGGGGGCAAATAAATGCAAAATACCGAATACAGTTCTTTGGAAAGAGGTGACAACACACGAGAAATGATGACGTTTGATGATGTAGGGGCGCACCGGAATGTAGTTCGCATTGATTTAGAAGATGTAATAACGCCGTTAGAAACTTTGAATGAATACAGAAGAAAAAAAAACACCAGATTTTTAGCATAGAAATGAAATAAGAGTTTTCTTATTGAAGTCTTTCTTGATCGAGTCCCCAGAACGCATTCCAAAATCAAAACAGAATTTTTTTTTTCTGTTTTAAGCATTTTGCCCTCAGGTATTGACAAAACTCAACAAATAACGCAGTTTACAAGATATTTATTGGTGCGAATATTAAAAGTTTAAAGAACGCAAACCATCATTCACATCGCTAGATTTTACGGAGTAAATTTCCTCCCCAAACTATCACTGAAACAGTTTTCACCACCACATTACAATTTGAAAAAGGCACAAATCTCCTCTCAAAAATGACACTATACTGTTAGCATACAGTAGTCAATTCAAAAGCGACTATCCTTGATATAACAAGATTTTACGGAGTAAATTTCCTCCCAAAGAATATGACTGATACAACAATTACAACAATTACAATTTAGAAATAGCAAGAATCTACAGAGTAAATTTCCTCTCTAAATTCACATTGGTGCATTGTACATTCAGTATTTCAAAGCCAAAGCAACCATCATTTACATAGCTAGATTTTAGGGAGTAAATTTCCTCCCAAAGACTATTACTGAAACATTTTTTACTACCACATTACAAATTGATGAAGGCAAAATCTACGGAGGAAATTTCCTCTCAAATATGACATTGATACAGTGCAATAGACAGCTTCATTTTAGTGGGGTAAATTTCCTCCCAAAGAATATCATTGATACATGTACAATGTTCACTACTAACATTACAGTTTGAAAAAAGCAAAAACCTACAGGGTAAATTTCCTCTCAAAATGACAATGATACAGTGTAAAAGACAGTTACATTTGAGGGGGTAAATTTCCTCTCAAAGAATATCACTGATGCAGTGTTAACTACTAATATTGCAGTTTGGTAATAACAAAAAATCTACAGAGTAAACTTCCTCTCTAAATTCACATTGGTGCATTGTACATTCAGTATTTCAATGCCAAAGCAACCATCATTTACCTAGCTAGATTTTACGGAGTAAATTTCCTCCCAAAGAATATCACTGATACAGTGTTCACCACTATATTTACAATTTAAAAATAGCAAAAACCTACAGGGTAAATTTCCTCTCTAAATTCAAATTGGTTTATAGCACATTCAGTTTTTTAAAGCCAAAGGGTAAATTTGCTCTCTAAATTCACATTGGTTCATAGCACATTCAGTATTTTGAAGCCAAAGCAACCATCGTGTACACAGCTAGATTTTACGGAGTAAATTTCCTCCCAAAGACTATCACTGATATAGTGTTCACAACTACATTACAATTTGAAAATTGCAAAAAATCTAGAGAGTAAATTTCCTTTCAAAATGACATTCATACAGTAACATAAAGTAGTCAATTCAGAAGCGACAATCCTTTTTATATAAAAAGACTTTACGGAGTAAATTTCCTCCCAAAGAATTTCACTGAAACAGTGTTCACTACTAACATTACAGTTTGTTATTAAAAAAAATATAGAGAGTAAATTTCCTCTCTAAATTCACGTCGGTGCATTGTACATTCAGTATTTCAATGCCAAATCAACCATCGTTTACATAGCTAGATTTTACGTAGTAAATTTCCTCCCAAAGACTATCAATGATTCAGTGTTCTCTACTAACATTACAGTTTAGTAATAAAAAAATATAGAGAGTAAATTTCCTCCCTAAATTCACGTCGGTGCATTGTACATTCAGTATTTCAAAGCCAAAGAAACCATCGTTTACTTAGCTAGATTTTACGGAGTAAATTTCCTTCCAAAGAATATCACTGATACAGTGTTCACCACTAAATTTCAAAATAAAAAAAAAACTCTACAGAGTAAATTTCCTCTCAAAATGCACGTCGGTGCATTGTACATTCAGTACTTCAAAGCCAAAGCAACCATCGTTTGCACAGGTAGATTTTACGGAGTAAATTTCCTCCCAAAGAATATCACTGATACAGTGTTCACCACTACAATTACAATTTGAAAACAGCAAAAATCTACAAGGTAAATTTCCTCTTTAAATTCACATTGGTTAAATTCACATTTAGTATTTCAAAGCCAACGAAACCATCCTTTATATAACAAGACTTTACGGAGTAAATTTCCTCCCAAAGAATATCACTGATACAGTGTTCACCACTACATTACAAAATAGAAAAAAAAAACTCTGCAGAGTAAATTTCCTCTCAAAATGCACGTCGGTGCATTGTACATTCAGGACTTCAAAGCCAAAGCAACCATCGTTTACACAGCTAGATTTTACGGAGTAAATTTCCTCCCAAAGAATATCACTGATACAGTGTTCACCACTACAATTACAATTTGAAAATAGCAAAAATCTGCAAAGTAAATTTCCTCTTTAAATTCACATTGGTTAATTGCATATTTAATATTTCAAAGCTAAAGAAACCATCCTTTATATATCAAGACTTTACGGAGTAAATTTCCTCCCAAAGAATATCACTGATACAGTGTTCACCACTAAATTTCAAAATAAAAAAAAAACTCTACAGAGTAAATTTCCTCTCAAAATGCACGTCGGTGCATTGTACATTCAGTACTTCAAAGCCAAAGCAACCATCGTTTACACAGCTAGATTTTACGGAGTAAAGACTATCACTGATATAGTGTTCACAACTACATTACAATTTGAAAATAGCAAAAATCTGGAGAGTAAATTTCCTTTCAAAATGGTATTCATACAGTAAACATACAGTAGTCAGTTGAAAAGCAAATATCCTTTATATAACAGAACTTAACGGGATAAATTTCCTTCCAAAGAATTTAACTGATACAGTGTTCACTACTAATATTACAATTTGGTAATAAAAATCTACAGAGTAAATTTCCTCTCTAAATTCACATTGGTGCAATGTACATTCATTGAAAGTCAACCTAACCATCGTTTACATAGCTTGTAGATTTTACGAAGTAAATTTCCTCCCAAAGAATGTCACTCATACAGTGTTTAATACTACAACTACAATTTGAAATTAGCAAAAGAGTAAGTGTCCTATCAAAAATGACATAGTGTATATTGGGTCTTTTAGACAGCTTATATAACTTTACGGAGTAAATCCCCCCCCTCCCCAAAGTATAGCACTGATACACATGTACAGTTTTCAACATATCTATAAAACGTTAACCTTTTCAAGTTAACAAAATCTACAGAGTAAATTTCCTCTCAAAAATGACATTGGTGCATTGTACATTCAGTATTTGAAACCGAACCGTATTTGATTTTACCTTGTTTACGGAATAAATTTCCTCCCAAAGAATATCAGTGATACAGTGCTCACTACTAACATTTACAGTTTGAAAATAGCAAAAGTCTACCGGGTAAATTTCCTCTCTAAATTCACATTGGTTCATTGCACATTCAGTATTTCAAAGCCGAAGCAACCATCATTAACATACTAGATTTTACAGTCATTATTCGCAGTAAGAAAATAACATTATATATTGAAAACAGCAGAACATCAGAGGGTTAATTTCCTCTAAAAATAAATTGATACTATATACACTTTTTACAGGAAAGAAACATACTTGTTACATCTTATTGAAAAAAAGACTTTCGAGAGATATACTAATGATGTAATACATTATTATTTAATCTAAAAATAAACAACATATAATTTATACAAACGCATACAGTTTTTTGACTGATTTCAAGCCGTATTCAACGAGGGGAGGGAGTTCAATGCGTATGCAGTAGCATGTTGACGTCACAAACAGTATCTCAAAGTACGTTGAAAACTGTATTGTCCAGTCTATATCCGAGAAGGAAAACAGTAGAAGGAGGCAAGTCCATTTCTTGATTATTGTCGAACAATTTGATTTCAAACACATCCATCACATTTACTTTCTTTGACCGAAGCTCCACTTCTATGTTTTCCTTATGGCTGATGCCATTGAATGTCTGCTGAATGCATTTTCAACATGTCCAAAGGAAATCTGGTCGCCATATTTTGAACAAATCCATAGTTGACCTATTGATAAAATGTTTAGACTCGTAAATCATCTTATATAATTATTTTTAAACTTTCAATTTTTCTAAACCCATGGGAATTTATTTCTTTAGGCATGCCGGATTACATGTTGCGCACCGCAGTCGAGCAGTGGTGCTTGCTGATGATGCACAATTTTTGTAAAATAAAAAAAAATGTCTTTCCGTTGGTTTTTCGTATGGAAATTTCATTCATCTAAAGAACACGTATATATACCCCCAGTCTACACACATAAACTAAGACAAGATAAATTTTATTTGAGGATGATGTCAATTTTCTCATATAAATCCAGATCATATACTTTTGCATTAAACACGATTTTGAATTCAGATTAGTTCAGGCAGTACAGTTGCAATTAAAACACTAATTGCTTACGCCAAAAGGGGAGTTCAGAAAAGTAAATGATAACATGTGCATGCAGGTAGTTTTACTACAATAAAATGATCGCTAAAAATGTTTAGCATTTCACACAATAAAGAAAGCAACCACCTTGACCAAGGATCGAAATCCTCATGTAACTTTAGATAAGGATAGAATTCATATGCAAGACACTACCTTAATTACACTTATCGTAACATATACATATATAATTGTAAATCTACCTTTATTATTCAATGTTTGGTCTTTGTTTCGTTATTTCTCCATTCATCAGAAAACAGTTACTTTTATATCCAGTCGTCACTTAAACCACTCCTGAAATAATTGCGTTCACTCATTGAGGGGCAGTCTAACTTGGTTTTCCTGTTTTCACAAAGAACTTGACAACAAATTCATTGTTTTCAAGATAAATGAATGTATTTGCGTCAATAGGTTGTTGTGAGAGAAAATTTAGATGGTCTGTTTCTTATCATTTCATCATTTTCTTTTCCGGTGTGTGAATCCCCGCTGTTACATTTGTAATCAACCCCTTGTATTGGATAGAGCTGCGGCCATGTCATAATATTCTGACCTAAATCAAGCTGTAAGTTCACATTTTTTCACCATCAAAATCTAAGCCCGACAAAATCACAGGTCGCCCTATTTACATTTTGTTGATATGTAACATATACTCTGCCGCAATTGCATAAACATTATCTTCTCATGCAGCAGTAACCGAAATAGAGGTTTGAAAGATGTGATAAAAATCATGGATTGTTATTCTTTTTAGTTGATCTATCGACACTAACACCATGAGGTCAAAAAAGAGAAAAATAGACTTTAGAAAAAGCTAACGCAAAAGCAATACTGATAAAACTTGTTTTGAACTTTTAATTTTAAAAACTCAAATAATGTAAATCATTTAAAATAAAAAAAAAATATATCACCTTCCTTTTTATATGCCTGTATTTTCTAATCCTAACTGTAATTCATTATTTACGACTTGTATTCGATAATGGTGTATTGGGTGTTATACATCTGATCTTCATTACTAAGACTTATTCTTAAATTTTGTAAGCATCTAGATATATTATCTATCAAACCTTAAAGTGCAAGCTGATCTCTGAGAAATTGTCAGTAATGTAAATCCATTGAAGTTTATTCTATTTTACTATTTACATGTTTTACATATACTCTACTACTGCATGTATCTCAAATGTATAATTATTTCATGTGACAGTATATTAATTAATACATTATTGAAAATGTTTATTTTTCAGGATGTAACAAAAATATGAACAGTTAGCATTTACATGCAAAGAAATCTTGTCCGATTGACGCGCACCAAGTCAATAAAAGTGTAATTGATGCAAATCACCCATATTCCCCAAACGCTGGTTTACGGCAGCAGATTTCGATTTCAGGAGGGTGAATCCTAGATTTTCAGCTTTTTTGGTTAAAGGAAAATAAACTTGATACATTCCTCTATTTATTTCTATCAGTGATATTTTTACATTAAAATGAAAATATTAACATAGCCAATCAGGTTGTGTCTAGGTATCACAACGGTTAATGTTTTCACAAAAAATCGTAAAAAAAGAATCAGGTAATTGTTTACTTTAAAAAAATATTTAGCAGGAGATTTTAAACATTACCTGTCACACTAGCTGACACATCCTCACACACAAAACGGTACCTACACGGCATTTTCTTTTTCCATTTGCAAACAGGGCTACCTCAAATCCACGCTTTTTTTAATGTGTTCATAAACATTCCGAGTGCATCACAGGTTGTAGCCTCCCATGCCCGGAAAAAAAGTCCTTTCAAAAACATTTATTTGCTCAAAAAGTACATAACATTTACTAGACACAGTTACCAAAGTTGTAAAAATGGCTTGGAAAAGAATAGAAAAACGCTCCAAAAGAAAGGAAAATCAATTTGATATGTATGGACCTATATTTGAGTTCATTTTGATTGGTCAATTACCGGTGTGATACCTCTACCCATTTAGTACTCCTCCTCCCTCTTGTTTAACCAGGAAATAATGCTGACTTCCGGGAATTTGGTACCCTTTTCCCCACAATTCGACGCGCAGTACTTCCATAATTACCAAGTTCATCGTACCTGAAGTCAATTTATACTAAGGGAAATAAAATTATATGGATATACGTAAATAAAAAAATTGAAAGACAGCTTATTTCTGCTAACGATTTAGCTTACTACAATTAATAATGCCAGTACTGGAACATTCAGACTTAATGATCTAAGTTATCCAATATGAGAAAACCACTCTCTGAATGGGCTTTCCTGTGCAGATCCACGGACCGAATATGAATCGAAATGAGCAAAGAACTGTATCTAAAACTAGTGCTAATTGTAACGGGAGCCGTTACAGATGTTCCCCAAACGCTCCCCAACTCCCTTTTGGTGTCATATTCCCTGTAAGCCTTATTAAATAAGACAGCATCTGTACATTTTTGTCTTTAACAACGTTTTCCCAAAAGGATACCAATTATATTGAAATTTTAACATTGCACGCGTGCCCATGTGAATGCACGTGCATAATGATCATATAATCTTGTCTACACTTTCTATATATTTAAATATACTTTTTATTAAAGCATTTAGTCCAAAAGTATTAAAAATCACTCATTCAAGTGTATTTTTAATTTCACTCGTTCCAAATGCACGCACGTGCGTGCACGTGCATGATGACCATACCTTCTTGTTAGAGGCCCTTATATCTATCTATGTTCTAAATCCCATCCTGTTTGGTTGAAAACCAAAGGAATTATAGCAATTTCAAGTTTCAGCCAATCACATTGCAGCACACGTGCATCCACGTGATTTCAAGAATTTTTTTCTAAATCATATTGTAGAATATCCTAATGCATGACTATGTTTTAAATTTCAAAGCATTTCATCAAAAATCAAAGGAGATATAGCCATTTAAAGTTTCAGCCAATCAGATTGCAGCACACGTGCATGCACGTGATTTCTTGAAATTTTTTGTATATCAAATTGCAGGATGTCCTAATGCATGACTATGTTTTTTAAATTTCAAAGCATTTCGTCAAAAAACAAAGGAGATATAGCCATTTAAAGTTTTAGCCAATCAGATTGTAGCGCACGTGCATGCGTGTGATTTCATGAAATTTTTCCATATTATATTGTAGGATATCCTAAATCATGGCAATGTTAAAAATTTCAAAGCATTTCGTCGGAAAACAAAAGAGATATTGAGATTTTTGTTTCAGCCAATGAGAGCAAGGCGCACGTGCATGCGCGTGAGTTCGTGCTAATTTGACAGTGTCATATTATTAACACTATTAATATATCCTTATGTAATGAGTTTCAAAGCATTTCATCAAAAAATGTAAAAGTTATAGCTATATTAAGTATATCAGTCAATTCACTCATTTCACGCGCACGCACGTGCAGGCGTATGCGCGCAAAATGACCTTCGTTCCGCACACCTACACTACACACCTATTAACCCTAAAAAGGTTTTAGGTCAGTTGGGTGAACAGTTTCTGAGAACACTCGCGGACAAAAAAGTACCGGAGAACAAATAAGAAAAAAAATAATAATAATAAGAAACAGAGTAAAAACAATATGTTCCCAAACTCCGTTTGGGGAACATAAATATCTTATTTAAACAATACATTTTTTTCCCAGACAAAACTAAATAAAGCCTCGTGTATTTAGTATGAGTCACAGTATATATCAAGGAAAACAATTTTAACGTACATGTTTAATATAAAGTTACTCAACTTCTTGCATTCTCTCTCGCTCCCACCCTTTCTCTCTCCATCTCTCTCTCCCTCACTCATTGCATTTCCAAAAAAAAAAAGAATTAAAAGAAAAGAAAAAAAATTATTAACTTTCTTTTTCTTTAATTTACGTTTTTTTTACAGTATTTGATTAATATGACCCCCCCCCCCCC